>PVJA010008160.1:9727-65757 GCA_004027025.1 Myocastor coypus
AAAAAAAAAAAAAAAAAAAGAATATGGTTTTTGGCCCAGTGGTCTGTACCCTAATTTCTGTCATTTGGTATTCCAGACATGTGCTCTTCCCATTCCTGTTCTCTTTCTCCCTATTCTTTCCCCCACACCTTTCTTCTTTCTTTCTCAGTGAAGAGGGAGTTCATGTACATGCCTACTATTTTGTCTAGAAAAGTTGTCCTAAACTTTATGACTGACTAGTGACATGTGTGATTATGTAAATATTAACTCTTGACAACTTGGTAATTCTTATACTAGAAGTGATACTTAAATATAATACTTTAAAAAATTAAAAAAAAATAGATATGGTGTGACTACACAGAGACAGACAGGCCCGGAAGTGACCCCACAGCGGATGCCTGCAGCGGGAGAGGCTCCGCTCCCAAGAGCTCTCAGTCTCTATGCAGAGATGGCAGGGCTCACAGTCACCCGCTGAATGGATGAATCTGCGTGTGGGAGTGACGGGCACAAGCGAGCCTCCTTTACCTCACAGACCTCGCATCTACGCCACACGGACTGTGAGGAACTTCAGAACATTGGAAGTATAGTAAGTGTGAGGAGAGTTGGAACCAAATTCTGAAGCTTTCTGCAACTCCATCCTGTCAGCACTCCGGCATACCAACTCCCTCTCATAGGATTTCGCTGATCTGAGAACCTCCAAAAATAAATAAAGACCAAAATGAAAACTAGCTGGTAGGAAACAGGGAGCCAGATCTTTTTCAAAAGGGATATCAGGACGTTGTAGAGATGGAAGTGGGTGAAAACGAAGATGTGAAGTGTACAAGCGCTAATTCCCTGCAATAGATGTGAGCAGTCTGTCCTGCCAACGTGGACTAATTAAAAGGAAAGTTAAAATTTAAGACAGACATAGAAGGATTAGTACGATTCATTTTCCAGCACTATAAAATTAATTTTTGAAAAGGAGTTGAGAGGAATGAGAGCATGCGCCATGTGCAAACTTTGTTCCCCGCGCACCGCTGCCAAGTCAGAAGGGTTAGTGACAGGACAGTCTCTCCTCTCTCCACGGCGCAAGTTGAATGGAAAATAACTTCTCGACTCAAGCTTGGCGGAGCTCTGACTTTGGAAGATACCTCTCAGCTTCCAGAAGCACAGTCTGCCCCTCCTTGAGAATTCTGGTGAAAATTTTCAGTGGTTGCCTTTTTCTTTGCAGGCTTGCCTGTCCTTCCGCCGCCCCACGGGAGGCAGGAGTTTCCTCTTAGGCATCGCTCTTCAAAGGTGTGCTGAAGTGAAAAGGCAGGAGGTATTGTGAAGTCGCTGGGTTACTCTGATCGCTCTTGAAGGAAAATAACGGTTACCTGTAGTTTGACTGCACTGGTAATTAGCGCCAAGGTGCCAATGTCGGTTCTACTTGAGAACAATTAGTGGTCACCAGGCCAGGGATTAAGAGCTCCAGAATGAGGAGAACTCAAGTGTTTTGGTCAAGCTTCTGCATTCCACAAATTGTCCTGCAGTTAATCCTCTTATAGCCCCACTTATTATCTGCTTGAGATCAAAGGGTAGGGATCTATGGTAATAATGCTTTGTAGGTGACAATAAGGTTTTCAGACTGAGTATGACAGAATTTCAGATTTAGGGCAATTTCATCTAGTATTCTCAGGGCAGGGGACAAGGCTGAGAGTCCTCAATTGTTTTGTTTTTCTTTTTGAGATAAGGTCTTGCTATACAGTTCAGATTGACCTTGAACTTGCAATGGGCCTCCTGCCTCAGCCTCCCCCGGTGCTGGGGTTTCAGGCATGTGCCCCCAGGCCTGGCTAAGGCTGAGAGTCTCCGGATTTGCTCTCTCCACTGCAGTTTCCTCTGATGAGTCTTGAGCCTCGGTTTTTCCGTCATTTTTGTTCTCCTCTGGAGTTTTGTGCAAGGATGGAATGGAAACTTATTCTCTGAGCTGAAAGCCACTGACACATTTTTTTTTTAAATTTTCTGTTTTAGTACTTTTTGATTCCCTTGATTCTCAAGGGAATCAAAAATGTAAATATTAACTCTTGACAACTTGGTAATTCTTATACTAGAAGTGATACTTAAATATAATACTTTAAAAAATTAAAAAAAAATAGATATGGTGTGACTACACAGAGACAGACAGGCCCGGAAGTGACCCCACAGCGGATGCCTGCAGCGGGAGAGGCTCCGCTCCCAAGGGCTCTCAGTCTCTATGCAGAGATGGCAGGGCTCACAGTCACCCGCTAAAATGTTAGCCATGTCCTGTTGGCTCTGTCTGTGGCTACTTGACGCTCAACTCAATCCAAACACGTGGTTCCGAAGCGAAGACACATGGAGAAAATGCAGATTGCTGTACTCCGCTCTTCCGTCATCAAACATCCTTTGTTAACATGCTCATTTTCTCCTAAGTGAGCTATTGTCACTGCTAGCCAGTGGCTCCACCGCAGAATCTGTAGTACAATAAACAAAGTGTAAAATGTATGTAATGAGGACTCCCTCTAATTCCCCTTAATTACATATTGAGTTACAGCGAGCATGACCCTGCCGCCAACATTGCTTCCTCAATGTGTAGCCTTGATGTACAGCAAATTTTTCTTCCATGACAGGTTTATTTCTTTGTTGACGAATTGTTTAAGAGATATTTCATTGTGTGTTGCAATGGTGTAATTGGGCTCTGGCCGGCTTATTCACTTAATAGGTGTGGTAATAATTATATGTCACTTTTTAGTATATAGGCTTCTTGCTCCTCTCTGGGTTGACTGCTTAACCTAGGAGACATTGAATAGAGTTTCTCCAAGTAACATTTTGTGGGAAAATGAGTTGTAGATTTTTTTCTCCTTTCAAGTTCAGGGCTTTGACAGGTTAGACAAAAGGGGCAGCTTCCTATCGGTATTGGGTTCAGAAAGAAAGCAGAATCTGTCCTTGGGATTATTTTTTTTACCCAGTGTTTAATGTGGTTTTTAAAAAACAAATTTTGAGGGAGGGGAAGGAAAGATCTCTGGGTATTAGCCATGTTGGCCATTCAGAAACCAGCTACTGACTACAGGAGGGATGGTATTAATCGGGTTAAGGTTGCAGAAAAGAATTCATGTTTCTGGGGGATTTAATCCACATCATATGATTTAAATAAAAAAATCTGTTTCATATTTTGCATCTCTAACCTAAGTTCTAAATGCTAATCCACTTTGGTTGCTCTTACTCCATTTTCTATTTATTCTCCAAACTGTATGTTGAGCCCCAAACCGAGCCCATTATAAAATCCAGAAATAGTAACATAAGTTGTCAGGAGTGCAGAAGTTTAGAAGGGGCCAGTGACATGGCTAGAACACGATTCCCAGCCAGGGTCTCATCTGAAGCCCCCTTCAAGAAGGTGTTGTTTAGATAAGCAATAGCACTGGCATCACTGCAGTAAATTTGGTAGTGACAAGAACGGGGCTGTGGTCCTGGGTGGTGGCTGCTTCAGTGACCATGCTGTGGTATGTTCTCAGCAGTGGCGGCATCAGGATCTTCATCAGGCAGAAGTGTTGGCCATGATGTCTTCAGTGGGCACCAGTGGCAAGGCTGGCATTGTTGATGCTGAGGGTGACCCCGAAGGTAGGGTGGTAGGAAGCCAAGAGCAATAATGCACTGCAGTCTCGAATGAAACGCGCGTCCCAGGAAGCCTCCCAGTGAGCACTATTAGGGCTGTGTGCCAAGCTTTGGCTCTGGGGGAGGAGTGGGGTGGGTGGGGAGCTAGGGAGGAAGTCAGATTATACGACACGACTTACAAGATTGTTGTTAGATTAAATGCAACAACACACATTAAGTAAAACATTAATGTCTACAGAGATTAAAATTTAGCTAACTTTATTTATAGAGTATAGCGATACTATTTTCCCAATTCTTTTTAAGCATTTAAGTTCAAGTATGAGACCAAGGACTTTATTTGTATAGTGGCAGTAAAAATTTGTTGTGACCATATACTGATGGAAAGAATTGTGCTCACCCAAAATTCATGTTTGCAAACCCTAACTGCCAAGGTGACTGGTGTGAAGAGAAGACCTTTAAAGATTAAATAGGGTCATCAAGTAGGACTCGTGCTTTTAGAAGACAAGGAAGGGCTACTCCACTGCCTCTTCATCTCTGATAGTGGAGGCCAGGGTACAGAGAGAAGGGGATACCCGCAGGACACGGTCGGGGGCTCAGAACGTCCAGTCCTGGTAGCGTCTCGATCTGCAATGCGGAAACTGCAGACATGAGAGAAAATAAGTTTCTGTTGTTTAAGCCTCTTCCACGTTTCCTTCATTTTTTATAATTCAGCATGGATGTGTTGTGACTTTGTCTCCCGCTTTCTCACCCCGTCAGTAGGAAAAACACTTGCACTTGCTCCTGAAGGGAGCTTTTGGCTTTCTGGTTTTAAGTAGACCATCAAGACACCTGCTCCCCAAGCTCCTGCTTTCCTAGCAGGGTTCCTTGGAACAGAAGCACCATGGGAGTTCCTGGGAAAGGCTGTGCAGCAGCGCCCTCTGGTCATTTCCTGAGAAGGGCCACCGGTGCCCCTCGGTGGTGCCCTTACCTGGCTGTCTCATCCAGGCTGGTGATTTCCCTGCCCTGGGCCTACTCCCTGACTCCCCTCCCTCTGCAGCTGCCAGTCCCTGGGCCTGGCTATGTCTCCTGTTCATCCTCAGGCTCACAGAAACGTCAAGCCATTGTTTCTCTTCTAAAAATTAAAGCCAGGCCATGATTAATTTAATCTCCTATGGTTTTGAGTTCCCCTGAAGATTTGAATGCCTCAAGGGTGACAGGAAAACAAGGAACTATGAAGGGTTTAAAGGAAAAGACATTGATTAAATATTTTCAAAGCACCCTCACTCCTTTTCCTCAGCAGTAAACCCTTCCTGCTTGGCCCTCCTTCCAGTGTGCCTCTACTCTGCTTGGTGTCCTCCCGCCTGCCAAGACCACAGGAGCAAAGCTCTGCCTCGACTCTGCTGTCCCTCCTTGTCCTTTCCTGTGCAGCTCAGCCGCAAGGGCAGACAGAGGCTTTTTGGACGGTGAAGCAGATAGAATCTTGGAGAGAGTCTTCCATCACTAGGAGGTATTCAGCAGGTGATCTGTTTAAAATCTGGGGGACCTGGAGGCTGCCACTCTAGAGCTGTGACCTCACAGCCAGAGGGACTGCTTGCTTCTGGTCTTTGGAGCCAAAATCACACCTGCTGACAGAAGCCACCCGAAAGTGAAGGCAAGAACTAGCTTTGTGCCATGATCTCAAGCTTACCTTACCTTAGCTCTTGCACTTCTGGGTTGTTCTTCCATCTTTGGAATCCCATTGTTTCCTCTAAAACAGAGCCTGTCTAAATTCTGTTCCTTATAGTCTCACTCTCCTCCACTTCCCCCCAAACCTGCTCCCTGCTTCTTCTGGCCAGTGCATGATGCGGCCTGCAGCTATAGCTGTTTTCTCCTTTCCAAGAAATGGTTTAGTCTTTCCAAAGACCTTCAGACTGCATGGGATGGCCCTAGAGTGGCTTCTCCTGCTCATCCACCTTTCCTTCACTTGGTTATCTCTTCCCATTGGTTCAAAGCAGGTAGCGATCTGGGAGCTCCGAGTTTAGCAGATTTGTAACTAGCACAGAGTCTCTAGTTCCGAGCAAGGAGATGCTCAAGGGATGGCCATGGGCTCTGACAAATTCCGTCATTGGGATCATTCCATGTCCAATATGGTGGAAGAGGTGTGGAGCGTCAGTGATTGGGGGGTGGGTGTGGCTAGCAAGCTTTAGGCCACCTCCCTGGTCCTTATGCTCTCCTGCACCACACAAATGAAGTAGCTGAGCCTGCCTGA
This sequence comes from Myocastor coypus, assembly GCA_004027025.1. NCBI lineage: Eukaryota > Metazoa > Chordata > Mammalia > Rodentia > Myocastoridae > Myocastor > Myocastor coypus. The sequence continues at coordinate 15,522 of PVJA010008160.1, forward strand.
GATTTTCAAGGGAGCCACAGAACTATAGAAAAACTCAGCAGGTAAAGTCAAAAGCCAGGACAGAAAAACTGAAGACGTTGGGGACCTTTGGGCCAGAGACATAAGAGTTCAGTAACATATCAGAAATGTCCAGCAAAACCAGTTTTGTCTGAATGGAGGCCAATTCAGGATGTCCAGGGCTTAGTGAGAGAGAGGCCAGTAGCCAAAGACCAAGCCAAATGAAATACTGAACCTGAAATCTGATAAGGATATTACGTAAAACACCTCTCTCCAATTGATTGACTCTCGATAGCAGGTGAAGGACAGCAGGGAAAACCAGAGAAATAATGAACTCTTCATCAAAAGTGTCTGTGATTTGAATGAGAGAAGGACTAAAAAAGATGCTTCAGTTTTGGATTTATAATAATCACAAAGCCCAAACCAATAGACTGCAATGTGAAAATAATAGTTTTTCATGGATGGGCTGAGAATTCATATAGGAAGTATCAAAATACCATATGGAAATCCAAAATTTTGCACAATTCATATGCACTCACAACATACATTAAAGATCAGCTTACTGATATATATCACATATTTATTCTCATGTACTGCACATGTCTAGCAGCCTAATCAACCTTGTGAAGAATCTAGCTTCCAAGAGTTGAAACAGTTTGCTTGAAGCTATAGCTAACAATGGACAGAGATAAGATCTGAGACATTAGTTTATTTGGTGTGCAGGTTTGCACATCTAATCACTGTACTGAAGTGTCATTGTTACATGGCTGTGATTTTTCTGCCTCTGTATTTCTTAATGTACAGGATGTGTGGCATAAAGCAGGAGCTTTATCTGCTGCTCCAACTGTTCTCTGTTTACCTTTGTTGTACTTTTTTCCTATGCTGACTCTGGTGGTTTCTATCGTGATGTCGTTGTGTAGTCACAGTTATTCTTAGGTGGGGCTTTTGGAAGGCGCTTAGGCTGTTGGCATTGATGCTCATCTGTGGATTAACCCGCCCATGAATCTATGGCCAAATGTAGTGCTGGGAAGTGAGTCCCAGTCTGAGGAGATGGTCACTGTAGGTGCGGCCCGAAGGGTTTACCTCTTTCCCTCCCCCCTTGATCTCTCTCTCCCCCCTCTCTGTCTCTCTCTCTCTCTCTATCTCTATCTCTCTCCTTCCCTCCTTCCCTGTCCCTCTTGTCCTCTCCATCTCTGTCTCCCTATCCTTTCTCTATCTGTCTCTCTTCTCTCTCTGTCTCTCTCTGTGTCTGTGTCTGTCTCTGTCTCTCTCTGTCTGTCTCTCTCTGTTTCCTGCTGCCCTGTCCTAAGTAACCCTCCTCTTCCAGGCCTCTCTGTCCTGCTACTTTGCCTTAGAGCCAGCCAGCTATGGACTAAAACTTCTATAAACCATGAACCAAAATAAGGTTGTCCTCCTTCAATCTGTGGGTGTCAGATATTGTTTCCCCATGAGGATGAAGTGCCTAAGATGCTGCCTCTCTGATCTCTCTCACTTTGTTCCTTTTCTCTTACTGTTCTTCACTTTATCCTTTGCTGACCACTCCCTGGAGCTACAGGGCTGGTGGCCCCTTCCTTCTGGAGCCTTCCTCGCTGACAGCTGGCTGTGTGCTCTTCAGGATGTCAACTGCTCCGGTGGAGTCCCCTACCTTGGTGCTTTCCCATGCCCAGGACGAGGAACATGAATCTACCACAGCCTGGGCATACAGAAGCATACAAGTCAAGAGCTCATTTTATTTCAGAGGTTCCAGGATAACTGGGTTAGAGTTGATAGAACAGTCATCATCCACTGAAGTAAATATGCTTGGCAAGTTTCCACTGAAATAGATTTTTTTTTTTAAATGTCAGATGGAGCCAGGGCATTAAGACATACGGCACATTAACTGAATGTTCAAACATTTGCTTTCACTAGTGTGGAGTGTCTTCAGGCGATGAGCTCAGTTGGCTGAGTTGAATATCTCTGGCGGAGTCCAGGGCAGGGCTCTGGTTCCTGAAGCTCCATAATAGAAGCCATCCCCAGATGCGGACAACAGATACCGGATACGTGTGATAGTTTCACTGCTGAATGCCGAAGCACATAGAAACAAAAGGTGCAAATGAGAAGATGCGCCTGTAATCTCAATCATTGCCTTTCATTTGACAGCGGTTCCACAGGAGCAGGATGCAAAGGAGAGCAATATTAGGCAGCCATGCAAATCCCTGCCATGCGCCTACCCCCTTCTACTGTGTTGCTCTTACTATTTTAATGCATGGTCAGCAAAGAAGCCGTGAGTATGGAGGTGTGGCCTCACCCCGTCTGCTGCAGACATTGCTAATCGATCGCTGCTCTTATTTATCCTGCTGAGCCTGCTCTGGGCCTGAGAGTTTTTTCTCCTCCAGCACTCCAGGCAACCGCTGCCAGTTGACCCATGGTAGCATTTACACAGAAACCTACTTTTAATTCCCAGACACAGCACAATGGCAGAACAGTGGGGTATTCCTACCTCTGAAACATCTAAAGATGTGATCATTATGGGCACTAGGTCGTTGAGTATCCCTGGGTCTATTCCTTCAATTAAAAGGGCATCTTTAGAGTGGACTCCTTGGTTCCAGGACAATGCAGCAGGACTTTGATTAGCCTTTATGTAGGTGTATAAAGTGCCAGTCTCCTGTGTCCCATGAAAGTCACAGAGCAGATGGATGCTGTATATTCCTATGACTTTTCCTCCCTTATGGGTGTTTCCACAAACTGCATGAAAGTGCTGATCTCATTTGAAGCACAATGAATTAGGAATTACCAGCAATCTTTTTTTTTTTTTTTTTTTTTTGTATTTTTGAGACAGGGTCTCGCTATGCAGTTGAGGCTGGCCTTGAGCTCACTTTTGTAGCCCAGGCTGGTCTCGAACTCGCAGCAATCCTCCTGCCTCAGCCTCCCGAGTGCTGGGATTACAGGCGTGAGCCACCATGCCCGGCTGTATCAGCAATCTTGATGTTAACAATCACTTAGATTTCAGATACTGGAGAGAACCCTCTCTCTGTGTGTGTGTGTGTGTGTGTGTGTGTGTGTGTGTGTGTGTGTGTGTGTGCATATTGTTGGAAATAATAAATACTGTGTATGTTCTGAGAATATGTTAAGCACAAAACTGCTACTTATGATTGTCATCAAGTTTTCATAACTTCTCTCAGGAACACAGCACTCCTGTTTTATAGATGGAGAAGGGGAGAAAGGGAGGGCGCGATGCTATGGAGCTTGTCTAAAAGTCACAGAGATAGCACATGTTGGCTGTGTGAAATGATAAGACAAAAGTTGACAAATTCCAGAAGAAGACTGAAGCAATGTCATAGAAGCTCTATTTGCACAAGCAAAGGCAGCATGAAAGGGGCCCTCCAGGAGAGCACTAGCGCCTCCAAATGCATAAGGATGAGGGTCCTTTCACACACTGCTGCTGGCTTGAGCCACCCTGGAATATGCAGGACTGTCCCATGTGTGGTGTCTGGTACCACTGGTGGTAGAAGTGGTGTGGTCGTGCATGGGATACTTGTGGATGCACAAGTGGTTCAAGCCACATGGTAGAAAGGCAGGAATTATGGGCCCATCACAAATGTGTGAATGGCCCTGGACACAGACCCAGCAAGATTGGCTCCACTGCCCCCACCAACCACGGCTTGGAGAGCACAGGGAAGGGGAGCGGTGAGAGCTAGTGTCTCCCAGGTGCCGATTAACTGAAAGCTGGGAGGTTTCACCCACCCACCGATGCAGCCCACAGAGCGCAGCAAGTAAGTCTGAGAATGCATCTCAAGGGGCAGTGGGAGTAGTGAGCCTGCTGTAGAGCAGCAGTTAAAACCAGGACGCAGCTCCGAGCCTCTTGTCTTACCTAGTGCTTAACACCCCCCCCCACCACACACACACCTGAGTGTTAGGCAGTCTAGTTCTAGAGGTCTCAGCTGCTGCCTGCTGTTACCACAGTGGATAGGGGAAGGCAGTCTAGCCTCCTGGGCACCATGGCAACACCCCAACCCCCAGGCTCTTGGTGAGGGCTCAGTGAGCACTAGTGGTGCCATTCCTTCCTCTCCGGTGGCTCTGCCTTTGTCTCCCTCCTTTTGGCCCTGCAACAGCGAGCAGAAACACAGAAATGACACCCAGAATTTGAGGGTAGGTTTGTTTATGTGAGCAGGAACTGACTGGGATCATTTCCAGAATATCAGGCCCTGACCTCTGCTCTAGGGCTTGTATGAGCTAAGCAAGCAGTGGGGCAGGGGCCGAATCCCACTGGGGGTTGGTTTGCACAATGTGCGGCACAATGACCAGGCTCTCCTCTCCTCTCCTCTCCTCTCCTCTCCTCTCCTCTCCTTTCCTCTTCTCTTCTCTTTTCTTTTCCTTTCAGTGAAGCCGGGAACTGAACTCAGGCCCTTGCACTTGCCAGGCAAGTGCTTATTCCACTGAGCTATCTCCCCAGCCCCTATTGCTAAGAGTCCACCAACAACTGGAACCAGAACAGGAACTATTATCTGGGCAACTAATGAACTGACGTATACCAGCAGCAGGGGCTGGGGAATTTTGTTATAGCACTGAAATTGCAGGATCAAAGTAATGGTTCTCCCTGTAAAGGAAATGGATTCAAAATTTACAAAGCATTACTGACAAAATGTATTTATGATGACGCACAAGGTATTGATTCCCTGTAGCCCGAATGGGACATTTGAATCTCACTTACTCAAAAGCCAGCATTAGGCTAACACTTGAACACTTTTTCTTGGCAAATCAGTGACAGTGGGTTCTCAGGGTGTCCAGAGGTGTTGGTGAAAGACTTGGGGGCAAAAAAGATGGCAGCTAAGCTATGTGAAGGATCGTTCGTTTACCCAGGGTTTATCAAGGCGCGTGTTGTTCAAGTCATAAACGGCAGTCGTCTCGGGCCCCATGGTCTTGTTTCTTTCCAGCGTTTCCTTTATAGCTCTCTGCCGCGCTTCTCCCAGCTGCTCCGCGTCTCTCCTGTCCCCTCGTGTCACCCGCCTTCCGCCCTCTTGCTCCCTGTTCCCGATTCTCTTGCTGTTACTTCCGCTTTCTCAAGGGCTGAGCAGATGTGAGCTCTGAACGCAAGCCCCCGAGTGCCAGTTCTAGTTTGCATTACTTGTTATTATTATTTTTTAATATATTTGGTACAGGGTCTACAGGGTCTCACTACGCAGCTTGGACTCGCAGTGGTGCTCCTGCTTTCTGTCTCCCCAGCGCTGGGATTACAGATGTGCGCCGCCATGCCCGGTCTCAGTGGGTGGCTCAGTGGGCCTGGCGGGGGCGCGGTTGCATGTGGCTCCAGGAATCGAGAATCCTAATCCCTACGCTTGCCTAAGCAGGTCCTTAAGACAGTGAGCTATCTCGCTGGTCCTTAGTTCTCATTCTTAAGCACACGATTTGCCTAAGTTTCTTATGCTGTTTGAGCTTCAGCTTCCTCGCACATACAATAGAGAAATAAAGATAGAGTGTTGGTGTAAGCATGTTAGGCACATTTTCAGATGAAGAGTTGGTTGTCCGTGTGCATTTGGAAAATACTTCTTTTTGTGGTTTGTGGAACTTCAGGTTAGACAATGTGGCTGTCCTGAAGAACTCGGTGATATCAGCAGCAGCCTCCAGGAGTAGCTGCATCAACGCGGGGAGGTTCTTTTGGACAAGAGCTGTAAGGACCCGCGAGTTGACCAGAGGCCTGTGTAATGGCTCTGTATTTGACTTTCCCTCGCGTGGCTCAGAGAAGAAGCTGTGATAGAAGGGAACTTGTGGATAAATAACCCTGGCAGGAACTCCACGCCATCTGCAGATATTGCAGAAATGAGCAAGGGAAGCCAACGAGCTGTGAGTGACAGAGATTAATTGTCGAGCTCCAAAGCCCTGTAGTTCCATTTGGAATTTAAGCAATGTTGGAGAGCAACACAGCCTTGGAGCATTTCTTTGAGGCAGTGAGGGCATTTATCAGCCGTAATGCTGAGGTGACTGTTAAGTCCTGGAATCCATGGGGCCTGGAACCCAAAGGAATGCAGAAGGAAGACATTTTCTTTTAAAATTAGGAGAGGTAGCAAGAGGATTCCAGCAACTGTCCTAGGCGCTCCTCGGGATGCCGAAAACAGAGCTGATCAGTCAAGCTCAAGGAGTTCGAATGGGCCAAGTGGCTGTGTAAATAGAGAGAACTCATTTAGATCTTAAAATGATACTTTCTGGAAAATTTATCATCCAGTGTACTCACTTTTATAAAATGCATTTGTATTTATGAAAGTTTTATAGAAACCCATTTCCAAAAATAATTTTTTTTCCTAAACATAAAAATACGTCATAACCACTTATTTACATTTGAGCAAATTAAAAATACTCCAATATTAATGATTAAACTGATTATCTGAAACATGAAAAGTAACATAAGCAAAATAACTATGATTAATACATTGCACTTACATTAATCCATTTTGTACCCATCTCTGTTTCTAATGCTGTTTTTCTGATATTTTCCTAAATAATTATTTTTTAACATAAATCTATCCATTGTTTTTCTCATATAGTTATCTACATTGTCATCATAATTGTGATTTGTGCTTAATAAACTTGAAATCACTAGCATTCTTAACTGATTCCATTGTGTACCAAATATTTTAAAATGAGCAAAGATTTTTCAGGTAGGAGAAACAGCTCAGCGGTCTCAACACCTGCTGGGCAAGTGCAAGGACCTGAGTTTGATCCTTGGTACCATATTCCTTGCAGGCCCTGTGCCAAGCTGGCCACTGAAACTGGGCATTGTGGTACATATCTGTAATCCTAGTGCTGGGTGGCTGAGACAGGAAGATCACAGTGGGTCTGAGCTACATAGCTAAACCCTGTACCAAGTACATAAAAAACAAAATTCTTCAGATATTAAAGTAGCCTGAAAACTCAGCAAAAATATTGCTACGTGGGAGACACAAAGGTGTCATTGCAAATATTTCACCACTAGTCTTGTTGCTACATATAACCGATTGATCTAATTTTGGAAATGTTTAAAATTTTTATTTATTTATTTATTTATTTATTTATTTATTTATTTATTTATTTGGTACAAGGTCTCGCTATTCAGTTCAGAGTTGTGAGCCTCCTGTCTCAACCTTCCCAGAGCTGGAATTATAGGTGTGCATCACATGCTTGGCTTTGGTAGCCTGCACTGCATGCGTGGGATTCCAAGGCTGGCACAGGATGCCTTACCTGGGATTGAACTCGGGACCTCATACTTGCCAAGCACATGCTTATGATACATAGCTATTTCACCAGCCTGAAAAATTTTTAAACAGAACTTTTCAATTAAATTGTCTCTATGACTTATGTCTCTACACGTTAAGATACTGCACAATCATAGGCATCTTTACTTTCACTGTGTTCCAGGTTTAGAGTGTAAACTTATCCAAGTAAAAATTTCAACAAAATAGTCTCATGACAAATTGAGGTTTTCAAAAGCATTTACAATATTTCAAATGTAAATATTAAATGCAGCACCCCTAATGGTTCATTTTGCTTTGCTATATTAGTAAGTTTAGTGATGCTCCATTAAATTGATACTTTCAGAAAAAAACTATACAAATTATTTGCTTTAAACATAGAAAGAATGTATTTGAAAGGAAGGAAAAACTAGGATGAGGAAAAAGACAAAAGGAAGGGAAAAGGACATATTTGTGTATCTACACAGGATAGCTTGGATAACCCATACTGCTAATTTCTGTGGGTCTGTTAAAAGGAGCAGGCAATACTTCTTTTAAATTTCTTATCACTTTTTTTTTGCCAATTTTTCATGTTTATATCTGGTAATCCAACCAATCTGAAGACAACATTATGCAACACAACTACCATCAAATACTTATTATTTTTTTCTTTTTAAAATTTTCATTCGTTTTAATGAGAAAAAAAGATAAATCAGCAATGAAACACTTTCAAAACAAGTTAGTAGGACAGTCATAATAATTAATACCATGCATATTGTTGCTTTCATAGTGATTATTCACAGGATAAGACGCAGACCTCATATCATGTCTAAACAATATTAGTACAAACTTTTATTCTCAATGAACTAAGACAAAGTAGCTATATATTTATCCTAACTCTCTTGTGTATGCATATATATATGTACATATATATGCATACATATACATACATATAGAAATATATATTTTTTTCTAAAATTTCTAGGGGCTGAGGAGATAGCTCAGGGGCACAAGTGCCTGCCTGGCAAGTGCAAGGTCTTGAGTTCGATCCCTGTTCCACTAAATAAATAAATAAATAAATAAATAAAGTTTCTAATACTAGGAGAAAATATCATACTATATCTTATAAGTTGATTGCAAGTTAAAGATACAATATGAATCATAAGACAAAAAGTTTTAATTAAACCATATTCAGAAAATTAACTATTAATTAACTAAAATTAAATTAAAATTTTGAAACAATATTTCAAAATTCAAATCAAATCATGAGTCCAACTTAGAGAGCAGAATGTTGTGTATCATGTGTATGAATCTGTGATCAATTCACTATACTAGCATAGTATTTCAATAGGTTAATATGTATGAAAACAGAAACTAAGAAAAAGTTTCCATGGTAGTAAAAAATTATTAAGAATAAAACATAACATAAAGACTACAATGGCAAATATATGACCAGAACTTCTAACAGTTTGGGGATAGGATATTGCAAAAACTTTTAGTATGTTGACAGTGTCCATGATGTTTACTGGTGACCCAATGTCACTTGTGGGACTGAGCTACTGATATTTCCTTGATAACCACCTTGTAGAACCAGACAGAATCATGACCCATAGGGTGCAGGAGAAGTCCATTTGTAGAATGTGCTGATGGACATATTTTGGTGCTGTATACAAAAGAATAATTGAAAGACTGCTTTTGTATATCTTTTTTTCTCCTGTGTTTAGTTGCTTGCCCTACTTGGTCATTCAAATGGCTTAGTCAGCCTGTGATTGAGGTTTTAAGTTCCTGTATAGCACTTTGAACCTGCTTCATGCATTCTACTACTTTCTTATATTGCTCACTCACGGATTCATTATCTTACTGTTCTCTTCTATTTTTTTTTTATCAGTGTTTTCTTTAGAAGCACTTAGTACTCCTTTCATGATAGTTATCATTTCTTTTTTTACTTGAGAAATTATTTCTGATCTGATTTTCTTTATACCTTTCTGCAGTTGTTTCTTCACTTCAGATGCTACTATGTCAGAGATTTCAGGTGTGTGATTTCCAGTTTTTTCTATGCTATTTTCTCCTGCATGTGTTCTGGGTGGGTTTGGGGTATGATATTGCATTTTACTCCTCTTTGTCATTTTGTATAGCCCTTCCTTCTAACCTTTGGTGTAGAGTTTTGGTACAATTCTTACATTAGCACCAGATCTGGATCTAACAAGTTCAAACTTGTCCAGGTGGGTGTGGCTTGGGTCTGGATGCTGAGCTCCACCTTTTCTTGCTGCAGTCCTTGGAAGTGAGCCTGCTGTGCTGCTCTGCCAAGGTGTTCTCCTCCTAGATCAGCTGGGTGGGTCTTGTCTCTAGTCTCTCAGCAGGGAGTTCTGTGGCAGTTTTCCACACTGGGCCTGCCTGATGGATGAAATTCCACATAGATGTTGGGCTTCGTTGCTTGGTCAAATGAGTTTTCAGCAAGACCAGAGTGGTCTATCTCACATGCCAGGCCTGGCATATTTTACTTAAACTATTACTTCTTATAATTTATTTATTTAGCTTTAAAAATCTTTGATTTACTTGGGACAGGGTCTTGTTATGGAGTTTAGACTCATAGTGATCTTCCTGTCTCAGCTTTCCCAGTGCTGGGATTACAAGCATATGGTACTACGCCTGGTTTTCGTTGCTGGCTTGGTGTGGGTCTGCACAGAATGTGGCTGGCACGGTATCAGGGCTCAAACTTTCCCAGGCAGGCACTTAGACTACCAAGCTAACTCCAAGGTGAATTTTCCTTAAGGAAGAAAGAAAGAAAGAAAGAAAGAAAGAAAGAAAGAAAGAAAGAAAGAAGCAGAATCAGGTAGAACAGAAAAAGGGTGGTAATGTAGCATAACAGCCCGGTAGCATTTGTAAGGGATCTAAAGTGTATTAGTATCTTTTGAAAACCAGAGGCGCATCAGGCATCCTAGAGCACTTTCTCTGAGCTGTGCTGGGGACATCTACTCCTTTTTATGGGAAGGTTAATTGTCCTCTTTTCACGGGTGCACTTCCCCATAACACCACGTGGGACTGAATTGTCATCTCTCCAGTTTACAGATGAAACTGGTTTCAAGAGGTAGAAGTGAGCAGGGAAGACAGAAGCATAAACCAGAGCTGCTAAGTGCATGCTCTTTGAAGCTCTTTGAAACCCATGCTCCTGGCAACGTTACTTCTCAGAGCTTACAAAGGCTCACATTTTACTAGCGACTTGAGTGTGTAGCATGTGATTTTGTTTAGCAAAAAGAGGCAGAATTTTATAAGAAAACGTGGTTGTCTTTAGTAACAAATTCATGCCTAGTGTTTCCATTTTGGAACACCCCAAATAATGGAAAAGAATAAAAATGTTTTTCTTCACATTCTTCTTCCTTGAGTTTTTTAGGTAACATACATGAAATTTACCCTAAAAATAAAAAAGTGCAAGCTTCTATATAAATGAGTTAAGAATCTTAGACTCAAACAGAACGGTTCACCTCCAAATTTATCTACATAGTAACATGAGGTCATTTGTAATTTTTCCCTAATGGCAATGTCAACTTCCACAATATCTTCAAAATGAAGAACAATGCTGGCTGGAACTACAGAAACAACCCCCAAATCCCAATAGTTGGATTATTTGTTGGCTCTACCACCTATCTATTATAAATCAGCAGAGACTGACTCCTGTAGGGCAGTGATTTGGAGACTCAGATTGCCAAGATAATTAAAGCTACTCAGAGCCGGGCGTGGTGGTGCACGCATGTAATCCCAGCACTTGGGAGGCTGAGGCAGGAGGATTGGTGCAAGTTCGAGACCAGCCTGGGCTACCAAAGTGAGCTCAAGGCCAGCCTGAACTGCATAGTGAAACCCTGTCTCAAAAAGAAAAAAAAAAAAAAAAAAAAAAAGCTACTCACCTTCACATTACTACAAGAATACCTGAGGCCATCAGCTTATAGAGAGAAAAGGTTTATACTAGACACATGTGGTAGAATAGATTATTAACATCATGAGCCAGGAAGCAGAAAGACACTAAGACGAGGGTCCCATGATGCTTTTTAAGTGCACACCCCAGGAACCCAATTTTCTTCCACTAAGCCCTGCTTCATGAAGGTTCTACTATACTTCCCAATGGCACTGCAGGCTGGTCACATAAAGTGAACATATGGGCATTTGGGGACATTCACCCAAATCATTGCAGTTGGTCATTGTCTCAGTGTTGTCAGTTGCCCCTTCCAGGGGCAGCAGGGAGCTTCTGGGACACATTCTGGGCCATCCATGCATATCCAATGCAAGTCATTGGCAGAACAAGTGACCAGTCCTTCCCAACCACAGGGAGGCCAAGACATGCAGAATGGTGTTGTGTGTACAGAAGAGGAGAGATGGAAATACTTGGCCAATAGCAAGCCACCGCTGGTCAAACAGTGCCACTGCAAATGTTGCAAATTATTATTGTCTCTCTACTTTCACACAATGCCTTATTTGAAGCATGGGGTGGTGCCCTATAAATGTGTTGTATTGCTAAGTAAATAAATCCTTCTTCACATATTATAACATGTGTTTTTAAAAGGGTTTTTTACAAAATGACATTGATTCCTACCTAGGCTAGATTCTTTAAAAAAATATGTCATTTTCTTGTCTAGAAGTCAATGAGTTCAAATAGAAAATAAGATTGGACTGAAAGGATGTGGAATCAAAGGCCTAGTTCATGCTTCAAAGATGCCAAATTGGAAAGCGTTGCTTTTCCTTGTGTCATCCATCACTACAAATAGCGCAGTGGGCAAAAGACTGCCTCAAACTGGCAATCTTGGCATGGGAATAGATTATTTCAATAAGACCAGGAAAATTATAGAGCTTCACACGGGCAGTGACATTCCATTCACTATTTGAAAACCAGGAAGGAACTGACTGAGTGAAAGTTGGAAATTCACTCAAACTCTAATCAGTGTAAAGTTCTATAAATCTGGGAAATATACTGCGTTGGACATGTAGGGTTCTTAAATATTAATTAGCTAAAAATTACCTTCAGATTTTCCTTTCAACTTTTAGAAATGCTTTGGCATTTTGGTAGGGATTCGCATTCAATGGTAAAGATGGAATTTAATGTGCCAGGCTTAGCTGTGCTTCATAGAACTGAACAGGCTTTTCTGGGCACCTAATAAAGAAGTAAAATGAAGCATATATTTCAAGTAGGGGGGTGGAAAATCCCAGCTGAAGTCAGCTTCTAGGGCGTTTGGTGCTATGCACAGAAGATTCTTAATTGTACTGTTGAACTTCAACTGTACTTGGTAACAACGAAGAAACAGGGTAGTTCAATTTGATGAATAGCTGGTGAGTACCTTCCAGTAGGCCAGCAAGGGCCTTGAAGCCTGCAAAAAGCTCTAGGAAATGAAAGATAGTATTGTCATTATGCACTGTGCTTGAAATTGCAGAAAACACAGGTCAACAAAGTGATAAAATAATGGATGGATTAAAGTTCTTGCTTTAGGAGGTCTGCATGTGTAGGTTACATCTCGATCTGGAGCAAGCGTGAGTGAAGAACAAGTGATTTATTTTGATGTTTGCATCAAAGAACATTTTATGTATAACAGAGCAAAGAGAACATTCAATCCAGTTTCATGAGTAATTTTGACTTCTAAAGTCATTTAATTGTTCATCATATCAGTTGATTAATTAAGAAGGTTTCTTGTGTGATGTAAAAACAAATATATTTCAGTATCATTTGTCATCACTTAGGCCATAGACATGACTGCATATTGGAAGCAGTTCATAACTCTTGGATATTTTGAGAGCCAGGCTGTAATGCAAGATGCTCTTTAATGAAAAAAAAAAAAAAAAAAAAGGCCACATGTAAAAGCTCTTTATAAAATGTAAAGTCACTAAAATTGTTGCTACTAATGTAATCAATTGGACATCTCAGAAGTAAGAGAAGCTTTTCATTATCTTACTATATTGACTGAAAATAGGTGAGAATTCAGCTAGCTGATATAATTTGAGTAATAATATGACAAAATACACTTTAATGAAAGAAGTATTATTACTGAAAACGATGACCATTAAATAATGATAAAATACTCAGTTTTCCAGGAAGATGAGATCTAACAGTTCTAAACCTGGATACATCAAGTAGCCTCAAATATGTACAACAAAAGTGAACAAGACTCTAAAGAGAAGATGGTAACACCCCTATCAAAACAGGAGATTGTAAGATTTTTTTTCTGTTGACAAATCAAGCGCATATAAAGCATATGAGTAACAGTGGAGAAAATTTTAGTGACACCTAATCAACATTTAGGCAGCATCTTATTCAGCAGTCACAGAATACATATAATTTTCAAAGGATTGTGAAGGATTTATGGAAATTTTCTACAGGTAAACCTTAAATTAGCCTAAAGAGATCTCTAAGGATGGTTATCTGTGGAGAAGGCCAGTCAGATGCCCCTTCAGCAGGCTTTCTTTTCTGGGTCTGCCCACATCGAGCAGCAGGACAGGATTAGTTCTAGGGAAAGATTGAAGGAGAAAGTGATCCTACCATTTGCAGCCCTGGTCCAACTCTCTCCTCTCTCATCGTACAGCTTAGTGTAGCAGAATGTCTATGAGCCCTATGGGGCCAAAGTTACTGGACGGATGTGTATGTCCTGAGCTGTGGCCAGGAGGAGAGCCACCAAGGAAAGTGGACTGACCAATTTTAAGTGACAAACATGATTTTGGAAGTCCTAAGTCATTGAGTTTTAGCACCGCTATGGTACCAACTAGCTGACAAAGAGTATCTCACAAACTGCCTTCTCTGACAAAATCATAATTAGGGTAAATATCAAGCATAAATAATGATAAGAACAAGGCATGCACTTGGAGGTTTCACGATACAGTCTCAAATGGCTTGTGGACGAAAGAATAATGAAAATTCAAATGTATATAAAACTATGCAATCATGAAAATACTAGATATTAAGGTGTGTAGGTCATCTAGCAAGATAGCTCATCAGACTAAGCACCTGCTTAGGCAGCACAGGGATCTGGGTTTGATCCCCAGCACCATATACTTTGCTGGCCCAGTCCCTGGTTGTGCTAAACTGGCCACTGAGTCTGAGTGTTGTTGTGCGTACTTGTAATACCAGCACTGGAGAGGCTGAAAACAGGAGGATCACTATGTGTCTGTACTGCATAGGGAGACCCTGTGATAAACAGACACACAGGCATACACACACACACACACACACACACACACACACACACACACACACACAAAGATCTGTTGCTAATAGTTCTAAAAATTGAAGTAGTGCTTATAGGAATCAATATCCTTAAATATTAACTTCTGGAAACAATGAAAGGTTAAAACAATGGCTAGATTTCTAATGTAAGAAGTTAGAAAAAAATTCAGAGTTAAGATCAGAGAATAAAGTCATGAAATAAAAAATAAACAAAATAACAGAATTAGTAATCCAACAGTTAATTTTTGAATTGAAATGTAGAATTCACATACCATAGGATTCACTGTTTAAAGTGAACAATTCAGTGGCCTCCAGTAAATTCAACAATCATAGCTATATCATCCCATAATATTTTTATCAGACTCAAAAGAAACCCTGTAGCTATTAGCAGATACCCTCCTGTCAATCCTGGGCAACAACAGTGCTGCTGTCTGTCACTAAGACAGATCACAGATGAAATTAGACATTAGACAATTTCTACAATTACATTATAATGTCAAGATAACATATGAAACTTATGAGATGCAATAAAAGCTGTGCTATGAAGGAAATTTATAGAATTGAATAATCCTGTGAGGAAAAACAGAGCTAGCTCAGACAAACAACTTCATGTTGAAACTCAAACTTCTAGAAGGAGAACATATCAAGCCCAAGCTTATCTGAGCAAGGAATTATAGAGATCAGAGCACAGATAAGAACTGTGCTGCTAATTTTTATTGGTTTACTGAAAGCAACAGTCAGTGCTTAATTTTTGAGACCAGTTCTGCATGCTTACATCTGATAATCTGAACAAGTATTTTTCTTTCCTAATGGTACTTTGTGAGCCATTTTATTTATTTTTTGTTTTTAACTTTTTAAATTAATTTTAATGAAAAAGAAATAGCAATGAGACAGTTTCAAAACAGGTTAGTAGGACAATTACAATAACTAACACATTGCATATTGTTGTCTTTGTAGTAGTTATTCAGAGTACAAGATACTCATATGATATCTTGCCTAAACACTGTTAGTATAAATCTTTCTTCTCATTGAACTAAGAGAAAGTAGCTGTATATCTATCCCTTTTTTTTCAGAACTGGAGATTAAACTCAGGACCTGACTTTGTTAATGACATCATTGGCAGCATGAAGTTTTTTGTGTTTTAATGAAATCTGACTTAGCCACCATAGTCTCCCCTCATCTCTGAGTTCACTTTCTGTGGTTTCCAGTTCTCTAGAGTCATTTGTGGGCCAATGCTATTAACTGGAAAATTTCAGAGGTAAAAAATCCATGTATAAAATTGCATGCAACTTTGAGTAGCAATATGAATTCTCTCTTTTTGGTGTATCAACACACTTGTCACCCATCAAGTGTTCTGGTTACCAGATTGAATATCACAGTCTCTGTGCACTAACTCTTATCCTACTTGACAATGGTTCCAAGCACTGGCACTTGTAATTCAGATGTGTCAAGGAGAAGCCATAAAATGTTTCGGTGTAGTGAAAAAGTGAAACTCCTTGATTTAACAAGGAACAGAAACATTGTATGCTGAGCTTTATAAAAGTCTACAGTAAGAGTGAATTTTATATCTGTGAAGGGATGAAGGAGGAAACATCTTTGTGCTTAAAGCTGTCCTATCTTGAACTGCAAAAATTATGGCTGTAATGCATGAGTGCTTAGATAAGATAGAAAAGACTTTGCATTATAATATTCAGTACTGTTTGAGGTCTTCAGATATATCTGGGAGTCTTGGATCATGTCTTCCATGGGTAAGGGGAAGTGCCATATTGTTTATTTCACTAGTTTTGCTTTACTGACATATATAAGAGCATTGTCTATCCCCAAATAATAAAGCCTTACACTTCTTTTCTCATTAGAGCCCTGTAGTTTCAGGCCTTAACTTAGGAGTTTTACTCATTTTGATTTAATTTTTTACAAAATACAATAAAGGAAAAAAGTTCATCCTGTTGTCTGTGTAACTCAAGTCACCATAACACTTTCAGCCTTTTTGTGTTTGCTAATTTCCTTTGTATTTCCTCTTTGAATTCATGTTTCTTCAGTATTGTGGTGTTCCCTATCTGCATATTTGTGAAATTTTTAAGTGCACTGTGCTCCTTCTGATGTTTCCTCTGGTGATCTGAAGATATGCTTTATATGATTTTAATTCACTTAAGTTTACTGACATTTGTTCTGTGACCCAAAACATGGTCTAGATTAGAGAATGCATGTGGTGTCCTGGAGGATTATGTGCTTTGCTTTCATCCGTAGTGTGTTTTCCTCATGCCTGTAGGCTTCAGCTGGTTTATTGTGTGGTTCAGATCTTCTGTGTCCTTGTTGATCTTTTGCCTAGGTATTCTGTTCTTTAATTCGAGTATTGATTTATCAATTTTTGCCTTCAATTTTGTTAGTTTTTGCTTTATGTGTCCTTGGTCTCTTCTGTATCATGGCTATATGTGTATAGTTCTAGTGTTGCTTTGATAGTTTGGTCCTTTTATCATTATAATGTATTCTCTTTTACTTATAGTAACAATTTTTATTATCAAGTTTATTTTGTTTTGTACTACTGCTGTCCTTCCACCTGCCTTTTGGGTGCTCTTTGGATGGTACAACTTTTTCTAAAATTTTACTTTAGCATTATTTAGGTCTTTAAAATGTTTCTCTTGTTAAAGAAGCAGTTATGGAAACATTTATAGCTAGAAATACTTCATATTGAAAAGACAAAACAATAGCAAAAATCTACGACCCAAGTTAATAACCTAAGCTCAGCTTAAAAATTTCCTCATAACAGTCCTTTCTTGTAAGAAAAAGAACTCTTGCTCTACTAGATTTAATCTCAATTAAAAAAATTAATCTCATTTAAAGCCATTGGAATTATGGTAGCATCTTATTGTTGGAAAATGAATTCTACCCAGCAATCAGGCCTTGTGTATGAGTAGCACCTCCGTGGGCCTGCTGGAAACTCATTCAGCCCAGCAACAAAGCCTGGCACGTGAGTGGAACTTCATAGATCAGACAGGCCCAGTCTGGAAAACTGCCATAGAAGTTCCTGCAGAGAGACTAAAGACAACACCCATCCAGCTGATCTGGGAGTAGAACATCTTTCCAGAGTGGCATAGCAGGTTCACCTCTAAGGACTGCAGCAGGAAGGAGTGGAGCTCAGCAGTCAGACTCAAGACACACCTACCTGATCAAGTTTGAACTTGATAGATCCACATCTGGAGCTCAGGTAAGAGCTCTACCAACCCTCTACACCAAAGGTTAGAAGGCAAGACTATACAAAATGATAAAGAGAAGGAGTAAAATGCAGCATCAGGCCCTAAAACCACTCAGAACAAATACAGGAGACAATAGCATAGAAGAAATTGGAAATCACACACCTGAAATCTCTGACATAATAGCATCTGAAGTGAAGAAACAGTTGCAGGAAGGTATAGAGGAAATCAGATCAGAAATAATTTTTGAAGTGAAAAAGAAATATTACCTATAACAAAAGAAGTACTAAGTGCTTCTAAAGAAGATACTGATAAAAATAGAAGAGAATAGAAAAATGATAGAATCCTTGAATGAACAAGGTAGGAAAGTAATAGAATGTATGAAGCAGATTCAAAGTGCTATACAGGAACTTAAAACCTCAATCACAAGCTGGCAAAACCATTTCAATGAAAGTGAAAATAGACTTTCAGACCTTAAATATATCATGGCAGCTAGTGAAGAGGTAAGAAAAGAACTCTTAAAAACAACTAGGATGTAAGAAAAAATAATTCAACATCTGCAAAATAATGCAAAGATGAATAATGTAAGAGTAATAAGAATCAATGAGAAAGGAGTCTACAAATGATACAAAAAGAATAGCAGAAAACTTAGCAAATATGGAGAAACAATTTGACCTTCAGATACCTGAAGCTTATAGAAGTCCAAATAACAACAACCCAATTAAAACTACACCCAGACATGTAGTAATCAAGATCCCAGAAATTCAGTGCAGGAATAGTATACTAAAAGCCACTAGAGAAATGAAACAGATCACGTTTAAAGTAACATCCATCAGAATAATGGCAGATTTCTTTTTACAAACCATCAAGTCAAGAAGAGCATGGGGCAAAGTACTTCAAGTCTTACAACAAAACAAATTCCAATTCACCCTCATATACCCTGCAAAATTCTTTCAAGTTCAGTGGAAAAGTAAAATACTTCCATGACAAAGAACAACTAAGGAATTTCATGATGACAAAGCCACCCCTTCACAGTTTACTAGATATTCTAGAGAGGGATTGAATGACCCCAACTCCATGAAAAAGAATGGAAAAACCCACCAAATAGGGCAAACAATTAAACACAGGAGGAAAAGAGGCATATAAAAGCAGTTTTTCTTTGTATACAGCGCCAGAATATGTCCATTAGCATATTCTACTAATGGATTTCTCCTGCACCCTATGGGTCATAATTCTGTCTCATTCTGCAGGGTAGATATCAAGGAAACAGCATCTTGGTCCCACAAGTGGCAACTGTCCACATCAGTGGGACAGATTCAAAGTCTTATACAGGAACTTATTACTGAAATCTGAGAAACTGAAAAAAAAAAACTGAGATGTAAAAAACAAGTCCAAACCATATATAAAACTTGGGCTGAGGAGCTAGCTCTGTGGTCTAAGTATCTTCTTGGCAAGCACAAAGACCTGAGTTCATTCCCTAGGACTGCATGCAGCGGTGTCCTCAAAACTGGGTGTGGTGGCTCACACCTATAATCTCAGCACTGGGATGCTGAACCAGGAGGATCACTATGAGTCTGAACTCTGTAGCAAGACCCTGTAACAAAAAAAAAAAAAAAATCAAAGCATACATAAAATTTAAATTATGTAAGTCTGCACCTTGGATATCAGTGAGTAAAGACAGACTAAGAAATTGTGCTTATCAATTTGGTTACTCAAATGGAAAACATATTTGGAAGTTGATTTTTCATCTCATAAACCAAACTATAATTCCAAGCAGTTAAAAAATATAAAGTGAAAGGCAATGCCTCAGAATATCTAGAAGAATTTCTGGACAATACTCTCACACATTTACAGAATTGCTTCTGAAATAAAGCATAAATTTCAAAAGGGATTGTGGGTAATATTTATGTGCATTAAATTTTAAAGTTTCTACAGAACAAAAGATCCATATAGACTATGAAGAGGGAGCCTCATACTGAAAGAAGCCATTTGTGCTTCACATGCATGACAAAATACGTGCATCTGCTATGGATTTTAATGTGCATTGCAGAAGTTCATGTCTTGGAAACTTAGTCTGCACATTTGTAAGTCCGTGGGGCTTGGAGGTAACCAAGGCTAGATGTTGTCAGAAGCAGAGGGCACCATCGTGGTAGGAGTGCTCTATAAGAGAAACGCGAGAGGCACACTTGCTTGATCTCGCCAAGCAGTGCCCTCTACCAGTTATTATGAGGTATCAGAGGCTGAGTGAACATTCGCCTGTGCTCCTGCACATCTTGGGGTCTAGAAGGATGAGCCAACTTCTTTTTGTGCTAGCATGTGTTTCTGGTATGCAGTATTACACTGACCATGGGTAGCTGGTGTGAGTTCCAAACACAGCGACCTTCTTTGGTCCCCCACCGCTCCCTGCTCTTTCCAACTCTTGATCCCCTCCTAAATCGCAAGGACACTGTCTTAGTTACTTTTTACTTGTTGCGGGGACAAATACCTGACACTCAAAATGAAGGAAGGAAAGGTTTATTTAGCTCACAGTTACTGGAGGTTTCAGTCCATATTCGGCTGGCCCAAGGCTGAGTGGAACAGAGCAGAGAGCATCCAGTTCATGTTAGTGGAACAGCAGCAAAATGGTGACAGAGGCAGCCAACCAAACACGGCAGCAGAGCAACAGCTCTAGTCTGTTTCTCTGTCTCTCTTTATATTCCTATAAGGCTCTCTGCCTTAAGATATCTGCCCTAGACCACACCCATAGTCCCAGCCCTACTCTGACCGATAATCCCATCCATACTAAAACACATAATCCCAGTGACTCATGAGTCAAGTCTCAATCTATAGAAGTCCCCACCCAATGACTACATGAGGCTTTGGGGGGACAACTAGACATAAACCATAACAGCCACCATTCTGCGTTCTCTTCAGTTCTTTTCTATACCTATTCTCTTCCACTCTCCACCTCTTTCCATTTGAAAAAACATAGCCCCAATCTATCTTTCATTTTTAATCTTTATTTATACCTTGGGCTTCTTGTAGGAGAAACCATTTGGCATGTAAGCTTGTGTGTCTGATTTATTTCACCTATCATTTCATTTACCAGTGTCAGGGTGCATCCACTTACCCAGGAAGGCCTCGCTTATCCTTTTTTATTGCAGAGTAGTTCTCTGTCTGTGTTGAAACACTTTGTTTGGTTTATGCATCTGCTAATAGCATTCTAGGCTATTTTCAAAATTTAGCTATTATAAATTGTGCTGCTATAATTACATGCAGCATGGGTCACTGTAACATGTTCAGCTGAACTTTTTTGGGAAGATGCCTAAACAGGAACAGCAGGGTAAAAGAGATTTCTGGTTTTAGTTATTTGAGGATTGTCCCTACTGATCTCCATGGTAACTGCGGAAGTTTACATCTCCACCAACAGTACAGAAGGGTTCCAGCATTTGTTATTGTTTGATTTTTTGATGATATCCATGCTTTCTGGGATAAGATGATATTGCAGCAAATACATGAACAAATGCTCAACATCACTGGCCAATAGACAAATGCAAATTAAAAGAACAAACCCAGTAAGCATCTATATTCCTTATTAATTACCCTTCAGCATTTGTTATAGTAACTGAAATCAGATTAAAACAGTATACAGAAAGATGAACCAACAGGGTGCAAGTATAGGACCAAGACAGGAATAAAAGGGTGGTAGCATTAAAAAGATAAAGATACCTCATGTCCATGTACCAACTCCCCGCAGTGAGCATAATCTCTATGTACTCCAAACATATACTTAAGAAGCTGAGCATAAGGATAAAAGACTTACACGTATATTTTATAGACAAGGCAATACAATTACCATAAATACAAAACAAGAGGTCCAACCTGACTATCAGTCATGGAAATAATAAACCCTCCATGAAAAATCATTTTATACCTATTAGCTTGTCAAGAAATTAAAAGGTGATTAACATCAAGTATGGGAAGGATCAGGGCAATACAAATTATATTCTCTTATAAGCCAGGGTGCTAAGAGGCAGCACAGGAAGGCGACGTGCCATTAGTAGTAGAGACACACCCCTACATGTGTGCTATTGAAGAATTCTAGTGTGTATACCATGAAACCACGAAGCCATGAGACCACCCACGATTATTCCTGTGTGGGCTGGAGAGATAGCTCAGGGGCACAAGTGCCTGCCGGGCAAGTGCAAAGTCCTGAGTTCGATCCTCAGTTCTGCCAAAAAAAGAAAAAAGAAAAAAAGATTATTCTTGTGTAATGGCACGAACAGGAAATTATCAAGGTCATTGGCCATTAGTGGAGTGGGTCCCTAAGTCAAGGTCATTGGCCATTAGTGGAGTGGGTCCCTAAGTCAAGGTCATTGGCCATTAGTGGAATGGGTCCCTAAGTCAAGGTCATTGGCCATTAGTGGAGTGGGTCCCTAGGTCAAGGTCACTGGCCATTAGTGGAGTGGGTCCTTAAGTCAAGGTCGTTGGCCATTAGTGGAGTGGGTCCCTCAGTTTCGATCACTCAGAGACTGGAGTGCTCTCCTCCAGCTAGCACAATGAAATGCAGCTACTTGCTTCTGCATGAATGTATCTTATAAATACTTTAATATGGAATGTAATCATTTCATTATAGAAATTACATATAAAATTTCCCTGGGATAAATAAAAGAGCCAAGCAGCAAAACCATTATTGAAGAAATTATATCAAGGCAAGAAACTATGAAATTTAGGAGACGGAGGAAGAGGAAGTTTGGAAGGGTGAAAAGGAGATGGAGAGATAAAATTCAGGATGGTGGTTATTTCTATAAGGGAGAAAGGAAGATTTGATTAGGGAGGAATATCCAAGGTAGAGAAGAGTTGCAGTGTCGAGTGTCTCTAATCCTTGATATATGCATGAATATTTTCCTTGAACATGTATATACATTCATGTATATTTACTCCTTAGTGCATATATTTTACTGTAAAAATATATCCACCTCTCTTTAGAACTGTATTGTGTTTTCCCTACATGCTGTTTATAGATAATTCAGTTTGAGAATAAGCTGTAGTCATTCAGGATTTTGAACGATGTCACGAAGAAAAATGAATGCTTGCAACCTGCACAAGAGTGACTTCTGCACCTGCTTTCTCACAGCTAAATAAGATCGTGTTTTGAAAGGCTACCTTAGAGAAAAGAAAGTCACATTAAAGGAGATGCCCTGCGAATTAGGATCAGCAACTGAGTGGACCTTCCTGTCTCTAGGGGGATTTGATTTCGGGTAATGCAAATAAAGCTGTACCGCTCCCCAAGTCCCTCTGCAGAGGCAAAGTGTTGACCAAAGTTTGGTGTTAGCACAGGGGCTGCCGGTGATACCTCGCTTTCCAACTGTCTGCGGACCATGGCACAGACACATCCCAGGCTTGGCGAGTGCTTTCAGGAGAAATAAAAACACTGTGGAGCGAGGAAAGGAATGTTCCAGTGAGAGGAGAGCACGGGCTTCCACACCCTGGGTAGAGCGGGAAGCAGAGACAGCGTCATGGCAGTTTCTGAAGTTCCTTTTCACAGAGTGAGAATTAAGATCACTGGTGAAAAAAATCAAAATGAATATCTGAATACACTGGATTTATGTAAATAAAGGGTCTTTGAGCACCACCTCTCTACTCAAAACTCTTGACTGTCATGCTCAAAGGGTAAAGGTCATTTGATCAAGGTGGAGCTTACAACTCATTTAAGAACAGTTAGCAAGATACTGCACTCAGAATGGCCAAAATAAAGGCAGCCTCTGGGCTTTGCCATAGCACTTGAGATTCTGCTTATAAATGATACAGATTAGAGCTACTTCTCTGCAAAGGACTTGTGAAGCAGGCAAAGAGAGCAACTAAAGTGCAGTCTGATTTCCACTTACAATGCCACCAATTAAACCAGAAATCTCCCTACTTGTTGACAACAATACTTGGGGCCAGGCAAGGAAACGCTTGGCATAAACCATGTGCAATGACAGGAATTTTAAGGACGCCATGGTATGAATGTGGATTTTCCGGGGTGGGGAAGGCGCAGCATAGCCAACTCACATGGACACTTGTCTGCTCAGATCTCTGTGTTAAGCAATATCACAAAACCAAAATATGATAACATAATAACCTGCCTTCAATAATAGGATTTTATCTAGTTACAGACACAATTCTGAGATGCAAATATGAAGCAGTATGCTAAGGGCAGGGTTTGCGGGGTTTGGAAAGGGACAGGAAGTGGGGACACCTTCTTATCAGTTCCTACTTCTGCTGCTCCTCTAAGCTTCTGTGTGAACGTTGTGTGACTCCGCTTTACTGTAGTTTTCTATCAGGACTTTTCCCCTAAGCCTTCTACAAACTTAAAACAGGATTTTATTTATTTTATTAACTTTATTGAAAATCAATAATTATATAGTATATTGAAAATTGTGGACAAATATTGAAATGTGAAGGATATAAGATGTAGACAGAGTGAATTTTAGAAAAATATGTCTGAAATGAATACATAACATAAGATCAATAATAGGTTGATACTGTAAAAATTATTTACAAATTTAAATGAATATAATAATAAAAGTTGTCTACAATAGTAAGAAGAACAAATTTACAGATCAGTCATATAATAGTTCACTCTGTGCCAAAGTCAAGAATCTTTTATTCATATAATTAGAATTCTGAAAGTAGAAAGGGGTAGGCATTAAATGTTTAAAGATTTAAAATTTCTGAATTTAGTTGAAATTATAGTGCCACATGTCCAAGAATAATGAAACTTTTGCACAAGAAATTTGAATAAATCATACCAAGATACACAAAAATGAAATTGTCCAAAACTATTTGTAAAGACAAATCTACACTAATTAATTCAAAGGACTGAAAGGAAAAAAAATCTGTCCTCACTGAATTTTACACTTTGAAAAACATACTTTTGAAAACTAAAAGTAAAGTATGTTCTAGTTATACAAATCTAGAAGGTAAAAGAAGTTGCTGTATGGTCCTGGATGAAGAATAAATAGCTCTCAAAATGGTCATTTTGCAGGACTATGTAACATATATTAGATGAACCCATTTAAAAGGTCATTGAAGATTGCTACAAAACAGTATCAATCTTATGTCAGGTTATATACATATTTTTTCATATGTGTGAGTGTGTGTGTGTGTGTGTGTGTGTGTGTGTGTAAAAGACAAGGGAGAAGTAATATAAAGTCAAAGGAAAATGGAAATAT
The DNA here is from genome assembly GCA_004027025.1 of Myocastor coypus. Taxonomy (NCBI): domain Eukaryota; kingdom Metazoa; phylum Chordata; class Mammalia; order Rodentia; family Myocastoridae; genus Myocastor; species Myocastor coypus. The sequence goes on from PVJA010008160.1 coordinate 40,285, forward strand.
ACTTTTTTAAGTTTCTAATACTAGGAGAAAATATCATCTCATGTCTTACAAGTAGATTGTAAGTCAAAGATACAGTATAAATCTTAAAGCAAAAATTAAAATTAAATGATATTCAGAAAATTAATTAAATATTTCAAAGAAAAATTTAAAAATTAAAATTAAATCATGATCCAAATCACAGACCAGAATGTTGTGTATCATATGTATGAATCTGTGATCAATTAGAGTAGTCACATAGTATTTGAATAGGGTAATATATACAAAAATATCAGCTAAGAAAAGGTTTTCATGATAGTAAAGAATTACTAAAAATAGAACATAAAATAATTACTGCAATGGCAAATATATAACCAGCACTTCTAATAATTTTGGGGTAGGATATACCACAAACCTCTAGTGTGTTGCGGACATGGACAGTGTCCATGAGGCTTACTGGTGGCCAGCTGTCACTTGTGGGGCTGAGATACTGCTATTTGCTTCATATCTACTCTGTAGATCCAGATAGAACCATGACCCACAGGGTGCAGGAGAAGTCCATATGCAGAATATTCTGATGGAAATATTTTGCTGCTGTATACAAAAGAATAATTGAAATATTACTTTTATATACCTCTCTTTCTCCTGTGTTTAATTTTTTATCCTAGTTGGTAGTCTACTCCCATTCTCCTTCATGGAATTGTGGTCATTTTGACCCCACTCTACCACATATTTTAGTAGTTTGTGTATGATTGGCTTTGTCTTCATGAAATTCTTTAGTTATTCTTTGACATGGAAGTAGTTCACCTCTGCATTGTATTTGAAAGAGAGTTTTGCAGGGTATATCATTCTGGACTGGAATTTGTTTTCTTGCAAGACTTGAAGTACTTTGCTCCATGCTCTTCTTCACTTGATGGTTTGTAAAAAGAAATCTGTGGTTATTCTAATGGGTTTTCCTTTAAATGTGATCTGTTTCTTTTCTTTAGTGGCTTTATTTTATTTTATTTTGTCTAGTGGCTTTTAGTATACTGTTTCTGTGCTGAATTTCTGAGATCTTGATTGTGATATGTCAGGGTGTGAGTTTAATTGAATTGATGTTATTTGGAGTTCTATATGTTTTAGTTACTGAATGACAGACTGTTTCTCCATATATGGGAAGTTTTCTTCTATTACTTCCACCTGTATTCTTTTTATAACATTTGTTGACTCCTTTCTCATTGATGCCTATTAGTGTTCCAGCTTTCATCTTTGCATAGTCTTGCAGATGTTGAATTATATTTTCCTGTACCCCAGTTGTTTTTAAAGATCCTTTCTTACCTTTTCCCTAGCTGCCATGGTGTCTTCAAGGTCTGAAAGGGTATTTTCACTTTAATTCAAATGGTTTTGCCAGTTTGTGATTGAGGCTTGACTTTCCTGTATATTACTTTAAATTTGTTTCATGCACTCTATTTCTTTCCTATATTGTTGATTCAAGGATTCCATCATTTTTCTATTCTCCTCTATTTTTTTTATTTTTTTGAGACAGGGTCTCGTTATGCAGTTGAGGCTGGCCTTGAGCTCACTTTGGTAGCCCAGGCTGGTCTCGAACTCGCACCGATCCTCCTGTCTCAGCCTCCCGAGTGCTGGGATTACAGGCGTGCGCCACCACGCCCGGCTCTCCTCTATTTTTGTTATAACATCTTCTTCAGAAGCACTTAGAATTTCTTTCATTATAGTTATCATTTCTTTTTTACTTCAAAAATTTTTTTTGATCTAATTTCCTCTATCCCTTTCTGCAGTTGTTTCTTGACTTCAGATGCTATTATTTCAGAGATTTGAGGTGTGTGATTTCCAGTTTCTTCTATGCTATTATCTCCTACATTTGTTTTGGGTGGGCTTGGGGCCTGAGAATACATTTTGCTCCTTCTCTTTGTCTTTTTGTATAGCACTGTCTTCTGACCTTTGTTATAGAGCTTTGATAGAGTTATTATCTTAGCACCGGTCCAGATCTTCCAAGTTCAAACCCATTTTCCTGGGTGTGGCTTGGGTTTGGCTGCTGTGCTGAGCTTCTTCCTGCTGCAGCCGTTGGAGGTGAACCTGCTATACCATTCTGGCAAGTGTTCTGCTCCTGAATCACCTGAGTGGGTCTTACCACCAGCCTCTCTGCAGGGAGTTCTGTCGCAGGGTTCTACACTGGCCCAGTCTGATGAAGTTCCACTCATATGCAGGGCCTGGGCTCTGGCTCAAGTGAGGGTCAGGCAGGCACCATATGGTCTCACGCACCGGGCCTGGGTGCTGGCTCCAATGAAGACCCTTTGGGGCCTGGATGGTCCCACTCATACTCCAGGCCTGGGCTCTGGGCTGAATGAAGATCTGGTGTCCCCCACCAGTCTCACACACTCTGGGCCTGGGCTGGAATAAGGATTGTATTGACTCCTTTCTCATTGATGCCTAAAAGTCTTACATTGTTTCTCTTTGCACAGTCTTGCAGATGTTCAGTTAACTAGCCATATCAATTCTAAAGAACCTTCAAACAAACCTCAAACAAATACTAAAAGTCAGCTAGGTCAGAGTATACAAGATTACCACACAAGGAATCAGTTATACTTCTGCCTACTCACAATAAATGTACATCACACTCACTCTGAAAACTGTTGGGTAGTTTCTTATTAAAGTATCCATGCAGTCACCCTGCAGCTGAACAACTGCACCTGAGCACTCATCCACAGAAAAGTGAAGATTTACATTCATATAAAAAGTTGTACATGAATGCTCATAATAGATTTCCTTGTAATCGCTAAAGCCTACAAAGAACCTCAATGTTTTTCACTGAGTGGATGATTAGACAACTGTGGTAAGTCTACACCATTCAACAACGTGGATAAATATCCAGAGAACTAAGCTGAGTGGAAAAAGCCCACCCCGAAGGGCTGCCTACTGTACAATTTCATCGATACTATGTAACATTCTTGAGTTACAGAATTGGGATATAGTTATTAGCTGCCAGTAAGAAAGGTAAAGAATGTGAAAGACAGTAAATGTGACTACAAGAAGGTCACATGAAGGTCACATCACCTTTGTGGTGATGGAAATATTTTGTGTTGCAGAATGGTGGTGATAGTCGTGTGCCACAAGTGATAAAATTGTCTAGAACTAAGTAAATGCACACCCATTCATCAGTGCAAGAGGAACATGGAATCTGAAGGAGGTGGAGTGAGGTGGAATGATCTGTGTCGACGCCAGCATGCTGGCTGTGATTCTGTCTCATGGCTCTACAAGACGTGTTATTGAAGGAAATAAAAGGCCATGAATGGTGGCAAAAGAAATGTGAAAACATGCCTCTGAAGCACAAGTCAGCAATTGAGAGGAAGGGCAAGTCAACTGCTGCTGCCTGGCTCCTCTCGCATCCGGACGTGGCCCCACGCAAAGGCCGATCATCCGGTGCTGGCTTTATCATTCAGGACAGAATAGGGTAATAGCTTTGAAAGGTATTTAATTAGAATATAAGGCATGCAATATATTTGAGAAATTTTTCCATCAAAATTAATTCAAATAAAACCTCAAGCGTGTGTAGGGAGTAACTCCATTATCAGGACAAATGGCAGTAGAGAACCACTTCATCCTCCTGCCGGCCTGAGCAAGCCAAGCGTTGCCCTATAGCACTGTGTCAGTCATCGTGCCACGAAGACCACATTTTCTAGATGATTATAAAGCAAAATTATAATAAAATATGATTTTTGTACTATCGCTACCTTCAGCCAGCCTCTAAGATGACAAATCAGTGACATTTCAGGCTCCTTAGTGAAAAGAGAGTCTAAATCAAATGGTTTATTCAACAGATAATCTCAAATGAGAATAAGTATGTGTCTCATGTAGGTCTTGCATTTTAATATTTGAATGTATAATCTTCCAATGTCCTGGGATAATCCATAGCACACGTAAGAGGCCATGATAAAGACTATCACCAACTAAGCACATTTCTATTATGAAAGGAAAATGATGTATGTAGATTATTAGTCACAACAGAATTGGAGGGGTGTTTGCCATGATAGCAACACTGGGTCTGAAAAAATAGAAAGAGGGAGAGAGAAATAACCCTGGCTAAGGAGGGAGATATTTTTCTTTTGTTGATCAATCCCACCACCCCTTTTTTTTCAATGTTGAAAGAGACCAGAGAAACCATAAAATCAATCTTTTAAATTGAAGGTCAAACAAGCAAATCATCTTTTTATGCTGGCCTGCTTGGTAATAATTGACTTGGGAGCATCACTGAATTCCCTTGCATGAAGTAGTTCTCCTAGGGATTGAACTTATTTTGGTTTATTTATTGGATTCACCCTAAGCCTTCAAGGTACTTTTGCAGGATGAGATACAAACTACCAGCATGGTTTAATGGCACAACGTCACATGATTTGCTGCAGGAGTGAGACGTAAAGAAGAAAGCATGAAATGATTCCCATTTTATAGTGAGAGTAACTAAAGCAGGCAGGCAGGGGCCGGGTTTGTTTGCTGAAGTCATTGAGAAGTTCTTAACAATTAGGACCTCCTTTGCCCTTGGTAAGTGGTGCTTTTCACTGGCATCTAAGATTTGTTTGCTGTGAAAGTATATCCTGGGGATAAAGGAACCGCACTGGGAAAGAACAGCTGATTCCTGCGCTCTGGAATAATAAACAGAGTGCATGCCAACAGACATTAAGGGGCGGTGGACAGTTGTACGTTTTGGTTGCATATGCCTGTCTCTGCAAATTGCTATTAGTTGTCAGTCAAGAGAAGAAAAGAAGGAAGGAAAGGAGAACTGCCTTCTCTAACCCAGTGTATCTTTCAGAAGGGGGCAAATTGGTGGATATGATGTTTTTCAAAGTGAATACTAAAGTTCTGTGCCCATGTTTATTTCAAGAGGCATTTTAGTTGCATAAAATCCTCTTTTCTGATTGGAATGAAGGAAGGGGGACCCTAAAGTATCAGAAGATCTAGACCTCCCAACTAGAACTCCCTCGCTTCTAACACATCATGGAGCAGACTTTGAACTCTGTCACCCAGTGCTTTGATCCAGTCCCTAATGCTTCTGTAATTTTGTCCATGTGTCTGACTGCAACAGATGTCTAGAGCCCTGGCTTGAGGTGTGGATTGTGTGTCTTTCTTTTCTGAGATGCGAATGCACATTACTATGTAAAGATGCTGGACTGTATGAACAGGGTTCTAATCCTCTGTATGCCATCCTGGAGAACTCTGACACTCAGGGAATTTACACTGTAGAATTTTTCCACCAATGTAAGAAGTCCTGCTGACCTCTAAGATCTTGATTTTATACTACTTTTTTGGCCAACAAAGGCATTTCTTTGGGAAGAAAGAAAATGACAATATGAAATAATGAATATTAGAAGTGGATGATTATTTTTGACTTATGACTTCTAAAATTATGTATGATAGCTCTTCACCACAAGGAGAACAAAGAGAAAGAAGATATCTTTGTTGTCTTATTGGTCTGCTTTAATTGTATTCTTTCATCCTGGTAATAAGCTGAATTTAAAAACTGCTGTCTGATTTGTGCCTTTGAATTTTGAGGACCTAATGTTTTTTAGTTCTTCATAAATTCATATATAAGTGGATATATCTTGAACATATACTCATAAGTGAAATAAATCAGACCTACATGTGTAAATATCACATAGTCTCCCTAGTGTAACAACTCAAAAGAAGAAATAAAAATGGAAAGGCATGCCACATCCAAATGGAAATTAAGAACTTAAGGATTAAACAATGAAGAGACAGCAAGCAGAAAAATTAGGAAGCATGGGAGGGACGAAATCATGTACTTCTCTACACAGGATGAATTGGACAATGGTCCTAAGAATCTCCAGTAGGTTTTTGAAACTAGCAGTTAATTGATAGAATTCTTACCCTGGCTAATTATATATGCTAATATCAGCAAGCAACTACACTGAGAATAACAATAATGCTAAAACCGTATGTGGAATGCCTGTCATTCTGGTCTTTTAAATTCATGCTGCTTCTAATGTCATATCAATTATTACTAAATTCTTTCCCAAGCAAATGTCTGTTTCTTTTTTTCTTTAAAAAAAAAGGTAATAAAAGAGAGTAAGAGACAAAGAAAAAATGTCATAGGATTGACCTGCTCCAATTTTGTATATGGTTACATTTCTAAATTTATATGTAACAATGTATAATTGGTTTTTTAAATCACATTCTATAGGGATTTATTAGAATATCAATGATTGATGGAAAATACTGGTTGCATGTTAAGTCTAAGGCATTTGATATTCAGAAAGACAGTGATGTTAAGCTCAAGTGCCTATGTTATAGGGTAAGAGTATCAGTAAACTTCTCTTCTGGAGGGCTTACAACTTAAGTTTGCAGACCAAAATATTAGAGAAAAAGAAGAGTTACAAAGATAGCCAATAATTTGGCCCTAGCACCTTTATGTCAGTGAGGACTCAGGACCTAAGAGAACTTGTACTGTAACATCTTATAACTCAGTGGTGTCCCAAATTTTCTGTTCCAAGACATTATGGGGCCACAGAAGAATGGGATTGATGATGTATAGTGTGCCTAAGGAGAATCAGCTGGAAAGAAAACATTCTCTCAGGCTTTCACAGAGAGCAAATTGGCCAAGCAATAGCAGTGACTCATCCAGATGGCTGACGCTGACAAAAGTTCTGTAAAACACTGTATATGGTTTCAGAGTAAATGCTGAGGGGATTCGACTGACCTTGTTAGATACAAAAAGTTATATGTTTTGTTATACAGGCCTTGCTTTAACTTGGTCTTAACCACCCAGCAGAAAAGTTTAACCATGAGGTATATAAAAGTAAAGCTATGTTAATATGCTGAGCTGTAAAAGGCTCAAGTCAACAGCTTCCAACATTGCCAGGTCTGCTGATAACCCACTACTATTATGGACTATTGGACTACACATATAACCACTTTCTTTTAGTTCAGTGAGAAGAAATATTTGTACTAACAGCGTCGAGAAAAGTTATCATGTCTGCACTGTCTGTTTTGAGCAACTGTAGTGGTGACAACAATACACATTACATTGATTATTGTGGCTGCTCTACTAACCTGTTTCAAAACTGTCTCATTGTTATTTCTTTCTTATTAAAATTAATAAAATTTTAAAAATAAGATAACAATTATCAGATAATTAATGAGGTACAGTTCCTTTAGAACATAATTAAATTTATTATTTATTTATTTATTTATTTATTTATTTATTTTTGTCTTTTTGAGACAGGGTCTCGCTATACAGTTCAGGCTGGCCTTGACCTCACTTTTATAGCCCAGGCTGGTCTCAAACTCACACCAATCCTCCTGCCTCAGCTTCCTGAGTGCTGGGATTACAGGCGTGCACCACCACTCCCGGCTGAAAATACTTAAATTTAATTTATTTTAAAGAGTCATGTCCTGAAGGATGAAATACATAGAAAATTGCAAGAAGTAGTCTGCTAAATTTATGAATTTACTAGGAAAATATTTTGAGCTTATTTAAATGCTACTGTATGCAAGCAGGTGCAGGGGCCAGGGGTTTGATCCCCAGGCCAGCCATGCCAGGGCATGATGAAATGGCAATTGAGACTGGGTGTGGTGGCATGCACTCCTAATCCCAGCTCTTGGGAAGCTGTAAACAGGTGGATCACCATGAGTCTGATCTAGTAGTGAGACCTGGAACACCCTGTATACCCTTCCCTAAAACAAAAAAATAAATAAATACAAAAAAAAAAACACCCTAAAACAAAAAACAAACCCTTCTATCCGTGATTTATTTTCTAAGCTAAAAAGAGAAGTTTTTCCTAACAAAATCTGAATCTGAGCACTTCAAGGAAAAGCCTGAGAAGTCCATGTTGCTTTTTCGGTGGCATCTCTGAATTTGGGGATCCAGAGAAAGAAGCCAGGGACAAATGGCAACCAGTGTGACAGCAGTGCCTGGACACAAGCACAGCAGCAGGACCAGCGCACCAGCAATGATTCTGTAGGTTCAAGGGCCGTGGGTTCCATAAAGAGGTGAGCACATATCTACTTTGGGGTTTGTACAGGAGAGGGAGATAATGGATATTTGGCAAATCAAGAAAATGTCTTGATAAAAGGCTTCTATGAGGGGCGCACTGAAGAAACAGATCTAGGTAGCTGCAAATATATAGGTGGTTATACTGAGCATATCTTTAGGGCAAAGAAGTTGTCTATAAGATACAAGAAGAAGGGTGGCACTGCTCAAGGCTGTAAGTACTATCTTATGGTAAGCAGTCTGAGGAATTTGTAAGAAACTTGTGAGAATGAAAAGAAAAATAAATCTCACTGATCCGGAAAGTCTAGTGATTGTATAAGCCATAGATCTTGTAGAACTTTTGTGAAAATGTACAGGACTTCTTAAGCTGCATATTCCATAGCCACAGACTTTTAAGATGTCCCTAAGAAGTTTAGAGGAATTAGGGAGGCCTAGGAACCTGTGAACTACAAGCTAAGCAGCTTTGATTCAGACTGACGTGATTAGCATTTTAAAAAAGCAGTCCACTGTTAGAAAAAATGCATATTATTTTTTACATAATGTGGATCAGAATTTCCTGCCACTTTCTCGTCCTTGCTACTTAGTATCTTCCGAATTAAAATCTAGAAGGAAGAGTCTGCTGGTCACAAGGCAATCTTTGTGTACTTTAAAAAAATTTATTCTACTAGAAGCTTGGAGGTAAAAAGAAATTTGGAAGTTGCTACTTCCTCCTTTTATTACCTTGAAGGCTACTACTGAGGAACCCTATGACCTGCACCACAGGTGCGAACGTTCTGGAGTTCTTCTGTCCTTCTATAGGGTGAAGGGTGGAACTTCCACATGAACCTCCTCTAAGAACAGTGGAATTCCTGATCTTCAGCAATAATGGGATCTTCGTTTCTAGGAACACAAAGCCTCTTCAAGTTTGTCTTCGCCTCTCTTTCTTTAAATCAGAAGGTAAACATTCTTGCCTTTCCCAAGGAGATGTGTGATCTTGGGAAGATTGTGTATCTTGGCATTCGTTCCTGTAAAATAAAGGTTGTGAGGATACACACTGTAGCCCAGTGGTTTTCAAACTTGAGAATTCATAGAGTGAGCATGAGGTCTTGTGAAGACACTGATTACTGAGAGCTTAATATTCTCACTTCTGAATGTGAGAGTAGGGCTTAGTGATTCCTTGCAGTTGCGCTCCTGGTTGATGTTGATGGCCCGTAGCCCATGGGCCAGTGGTCTCTAGCACTACTGTGAACTATGAACTATGACCTTGCACACACACTTTGCCTTTGAAATCCTCTTCTCTCTCAAGCTGATGATTCACTGCCAGGCTCTTCCTGGTTTGTGATGGAAGCCCCTGAAGTTTTCAGTGCATTATTCTGCATAATAGTGTTTTCTGAGAGAGAATAATGTATCCATCATAAAAGATAGCTTTCGATTTCAAATGTGTTGGGAGCGCTAGCAAATTGCTTTGCTATGCTGCTAATACAATATAAACAAAGTGTTGAAGGTTCTACACATTTGATGAACCAGCCGGCATACAGATAGGCCTGGTAGCACAGAGGTCCTATGATGTGACATTTCTGCCTGGGGAAAGCACTCTTTCGTATTGTATTAGTGTGGGTGTTGCTTAAATGAGGAGAGGATTTCCTCCGTTCAGAATGCGCAATAGTACTTTCTGCAACAGTCAGTGACAGGACAACATGATGACATTGGTGGAACTTGACTTTGGGGTCTCTTTCATTCTCTGTTAAATCATTTAAACATATTTACTTATTGCCCTATAATGTATTAAGTCGGTTGCTTTGGGAGATAGAAGGATAAATCGGATCAGATTCTTGCCTGGAGTGGAATTTATATGCTAGTGCAGGACCTAACACATGTGTATCCCTGGAGACAGCAGTCAGGGCTGCTGCCATACCACATGGGCTCTAGTGACATTGAATCTAATTACTAGTTATGAGATGTCAGACAATTTACGTAGCCCTTTCAAGCCTAAGTGCCACAATGGTAGAGAGGTGAAATAGCAGCTCATAGAATCAACTGTGGCTTTATTTGTGAAAACCCAAATAGAATGTCTGCCTCAAATATAGTACATGTTCAATAAATGTAGCAGTTTTGAAACTATCGCAGAAGTGGAAAGTGGAATATAACACATTATAACTCTTGAGGGTTTAAGTGTGCTAGACACTGAACTCAATTTTTTTTTATTTATCACCTCAATTAATCCTCATAACAACCGTAATAAAATTGATTCGACAACTGTCTCCATGTTGTAGATACAGAAATAGCACTCAGGGACTGTCAGTTGATTTACCAAGATAACCTGGAGTGCAAACACCTCTGCTGGTGTTTAAACCAAGCATCCTGCTCAGAGGGTCTGCACCTCTGTCTGTGTGTATCCTGGTTCTCTGAGCACAAGCAACACTTTGGGTGAGGCCAGAAGTAGGAGTCGCATGCTTCACTGAAAGTCTTGAATTTTGAACTGGGCCTGGAAGGATCGGGGCATTTTGAATTCACTCTTCTTCTGTTCAACACATTTACTTATTTGCTAAGATTTCCCCCACACATATTTGGTAGCAGGCATTGGTGTGACACAGGCCATGTGGCAATAAGTAAGGTGGACCGGCGTGACTGACCTTAGGGTCCAGAGCTGACAGCAGCAACCCAGCAGGCTCTGAGGGATGAATTATGGAGAAGAATGCAAAATGGCGCTTCATCCCAGAGCTGGGAACAGAGTGTTGACTCCGCCCAGACTATACAAAGCCCCAGCGGCACAGGAGTAAGCCATGCTGGGCCTGCCTTGGGAAGCTCCTCATGCCTTCTTCCTTATGGTTCCTGCAGGTCCAATGTTCTTTGCTGCAGCTGAAATGCCTGAGGTGAAACCTACCCATTCAAAAACCTCGCTGAGGTCTTATATTTTAAATAAGCTCATGTAATGTCATACTTTTAGGATTATTGCCCAAACCCTCTCCAGCATTTTTTAAAATTTCACTCTTCTGTTCCCTACCTCCATTCACGGAGCTAAAGATTAGCAACCATCGCCCAAGAGTGTAGGCACACTGGGGTTGAAAAGTTGGGGCTGAAGTCACCTTCCTGGCTACGGCTTCTAAAGGAAGCTTGAGGACCCTGGATAGAGCCCCTGATTCAGAGGCTCAATTTATGGAAAAGGAGAGTTCTCCTCCTATTGTTCAGAAAATGGGGTCTTGAGCAAAGAATGCCACTACCACCAAAACGCTGAAGCTAAATTTCTGCCACCTCGGCTGGGAATGAAAAACTAAAGCTAACACTAAAAATAAATTGTAGAAAGATGCAGAAATTTAACACTTCTTACATGGTTGCATTTTTGGACGAGTATTGGAGTGTACTGATAATATTCAGGCTTCTGGAACAAAACACCGGACCCCTGCAACCTCAAAGAGGGAAGGCACATTTTAGTTTCCGTTTCCAGTCCACTATCTGCTGGCTCCAAAGCATAATCTCTGTAAGGCGGACAGTGACAAGGAGAGAGCAAGGGAGGTGCCGGAGAGGACGGACAGAGACAGTCTAGTCTCTAAAGTAACGTCACCATGACGCACCCAGCAGTGTGCTCTACTAATGTCCAGGTACTTTTCAAGCCAAGTTGAAAACCAAGATTAACCATTACATCATCATATTGATTCACATTATGGTTTATGATCTTTTGTAGATACCACTAGGTTTTAATAAGATTTTGAATATTACAGTCATTCATTTAATAAATGTTACAGATCTCCTCTATTCCAATTAAATGGCAGAGTCCAGGAGCAGAGCCAAACACGAATGGACACAGCTCTTGCTTGACAATCTTTATGCTCAAGGCAGGACGTCATGAACCGAACAGCTGTATGAATAGATGTGAAACTATGAGTACGACAATTGCTAGAGAAGATAGTTTAAATTTACCTAGCAAGGGGAATCTGCCTTCATCCTGCGAGATCCAGGGGGTGTCCCTCAGTAGTGATCTGAGAATGGAGACCTGAAGAATGTGCAGAGTGAAGGACATAAAGAGAAGTGGAAAGCCTAAGAGCCTAGGTGCACAGAATCAGGATTTTTGTTTTCCAGGAGGACTTAGAGACCCAAGGGAATAGTTCAGGTGGGAGGAAGAGGAGAGCATAAGTAGAACAGAGTGTGAGCTGAGGGTTTTCTCACTGTGAGGCTCAGGCCAATGAATAGGTGATGTGGAATATTTCAGACATCATTACACCTGTCTCTGAGACTTCAACAGTGTTCAAGACTCAGATACATACCTGATGATAAGACCTAGTCTAAAAGTTATAGAATCTTTAAACTCCCAAATCTCTATAAATTTCAGGAGTGTTTTTTTTTTTCCTGGTTCTGTGAAGAATGCTGATAGTATTTAGATTGGACTTGCATTGGATCTAGCTGTCATTTAAAAAAAATTATTGAGCCATTTTGATTATATTTGGCTGTCCACAAATGAAAACTGTCCCCATTTTCAAATGAACTCTTCAAACTCTCTTTCAGAGTACTATGGTTTTCATTAGAGAGGACTTTTACTTCCTTGCTAAGGTTAATTCCTAAATATTTAATTCTTTTTGAAGCTACTGTGAATGAGATTATTTCCCATTTTTTGGTGTGTTCGTTATTGACGTACAGGAATGTTATCAATTTTTGTGTATGGATTTTGTATCCTGCGCTTTGCATGTTTCTCAGTTCAAGAGTCTTCTGGTGCAGGTTTTTAGATTCTTTTTCTTGTCCTTTTTACTTTTTATTTTTCAATTTATTTGAAAAAGAGTATAACCATCATTGATGAGACATTAGAAATGTACACATTTAGAAGAGCAACGTGAAAGGTATTCAACCAAAGCCCATGTATTGCTCATTTCTGTCTTTGATGTAATTGCTCAGATAGATAGATAGATAGATAGATAGATAGATAGATAGATAGATAGATAGCTGGATGATAGATAGATAGATAGATAAATAGATAGATTGCTTCGAATCTGTATAATAATCTCAGGAGTATGGCCATTGTCACAGTGCTGGTTCTTACTATCCAGGAATAAGGAGTATTTTTCCATTTTCTGAAATCCCCTTTGATTTCTTTTTTTACAGTATTTTAATTTTCATTGTATAGATCTTTTACTTCCTTTGTTAGATTAACTCCTCAGTATTTCACTTTTGGATGCTATCGTGGAGGTATTGTTTCTCTAATTTCTCTTTCAGTGAATTTGTTATCTGTGTAGAGGAATATTATTGAGATTTTCATATTGATTTTGTATTCTCCTATACTACTGAATTTGTTTACTAATTCTAAGAGCTTTTTGGTGGGTTTTTTTTTTTTTTTTTGATCTTCCATGCAGAGTGTCATGCCATCTATGAATAATGATAGCTTAACTTTTTCCTTACTTATTTTTATTCCTTTTATGTTTTTTTCTAGTCTAATGGCTCTACTTAATGTTTCTACAACTATGATGAATAGGAAAGGTAATAATGGATACCCATGTCTAGTATCTAATTTTAGAGTATACTCTTTCAGTTTCTTACCATTTAGAATAATGTTGGCTGTTGGTTTGTCATAAATGGCTTTTATAGATTGTGATGGAGACCAACTACTTCAAATTTCTGTGGGGCTTTCATCATGAATGAGTGTTGGACTTTGTCAAAAGCCTTTTCCATATCTATTAAGATGATCCTGTGATGCTGGGCATGGTGGCGCATGCCTGTAATCCCAGCACTTGGGAGGCTGAGGCAGGAGGATCGGTGCGAGTTTGAGACCAGCCTGGGCCACAAAAGTGAGCACAAGACCAGCCTGAACTGCATAGCGGGATCCTGTCTCAAAAAGACAAAAAAAAAAAGATGATCCTGTGGTTTTTGACTCTATTGATGTAGTGTATTATTACATTGATGGATTTGCATATATTGAACCATCCTTATTTCCCTAGGATGAATCCTACCTGGTTGTGGTGTATAATCTTCCTGATGATGTTATGTTCTATTTGCTACTATTTTATTGAGGATTTTTACATCTATAATCATGAGGGAGATTGGCCTGTAATTCTCTTTCTAGGTTGAGACTTTCTTCAGGTTTCATATCAGTATAATGCTTCCCTCCAAGCCAGGCGTGGTGGCTCACGCCTGTAATCCCAGCACTCAGGAGGCTGAGGCAGGAGGATTGGTGCGAGTTCAGGACCATCCTGGGCTACAAAAGTGAGCTCAGGACCAGCCTCAACTGTATAGCGAGACCCTGTCTCAAAAAAAAAAGACAAAAAAAAATTACTTCCCTCCAACAATGATTATGAGAGTATTGTTTCTTTTTCAATTTCATTGAAGAGTATAAATAGTATTGGGATTAAATCTCTCAATTTCTTGTAGATTCGGCAGTGAGTCCATCAGGACCTGGGCTTTTCTTTGTTGGTAAAATTTGATTACATTTTCAATTTAATTGAATGAAATTGGGTTATTCGGAGTTTTTATATCTTCTTGATTCAGTTTTGGTAATTTGTACCTATCTAGGAATCGGTCAATTTCTTCTATTTTATTCTATGAGAGTAAAGATTTTCAAAATAGCTACCTCTTTGCTAATTTTTGTCTCCTTGGCCAATATTTTGGAGATAGGGGGAAGGTAATGCCTTCTGTGAAGTTTGTTTTAGTGATTATTAGATTTTTTCGTGTCCATTAAAATGTGTCTTACATTACTGGGTGCTCCCATTTTCCTCCTCTTGAAATTTTCTCCTAACAAGTATATAGTGACCTTCTTTATCTCATGTGATCATTTTTGGTTTGAAGTTCAGATTGTCTGCAAAGAAAATAGCTACTCCTGCTTTTTTTCTGTGGCCCTGGAGCATGTAGTATTATTTTCCATCCTTTGACTTTCAACGTATGAATTTCTTTTTCGGTTAATGTGTTTCCTGTATACAGCATATTGTTGAATTTTGTTCTTTGATCCACTATGCCAATTTATTCCTTTTAATTATTGAATTGAGTCTATTTACATTGGTGGTTATAATTGATGTGTATTGGCTTATGTTTGCCATGTTATTTTCCTGCTGTTAGTTCCCTACATTTCCTGTTTCTAATTGTTTCCCCTGTGTTGTGCGTTTTTCTGTTTTTATTCTTGGAGTTGTGGTTATTTTGATCCCTTTCTAGAATACTTTTTAGTACTCTGTGTAGAGTTAGTTTGGCCATCTTGAATTTCTTTAGTTGTTCTTTGTCATGAAAGTATTTTATTCCTCCATTAATTTTCAAAGAGAATTTTGCAGGGTATATCAGTCTGGGTTTGAATTTGTTTTCTTGGAATGTTTTGCTTGATGCTTTTCTTGACTTGATTTGTGCTGAGAAATCTGCTGTCATTCTGATGGTTTATTTATCTACAAAAATAATCCCATGCATAATATCTGACCACAGTGCAATGAAACCGGAAATTAATGACAAAAGAAACCACAAAGACCCTATAAACATACGGAAATTAAATAACATCCTCCTCAGTAATGAATGTGTTACAGATGAAATTAAACAAGAAATTAAACAATATCTACAATACAACAAAATTGAAATACCACTCTCCTGTATGGCGGTCACCCTGATACAGAACTCTTTGTCCTATTGACGTACGATGGGACCTGAAAATGAGCACATTCAGTAAGATGCAAAGGCTAGCCCCCACAAGACTCCTGAGGGAGCAGTATTCCAACTCTCACAAAGATACTGATTTTCCAGAAAGGATAGTGAGATGGAACCTTCCTCTTTAGATGGAAACTCTTTAGATGCAGTTTTTGCCTGAAAATATAAAACAGTAACTCATATAGGAGTCTGGATCTTGTTGGCATGCACAAGAATTAGCGTGTTCATCTTTACACAATGTAAACTGCATGTTCATAATTTTCTCTAGTCATTCATCTGTTATCTGACATCTGAGCTGTTTCTAAAATTTAGAAAACGTGGGAGTTCAGCAAAGCAGACCTAGGAGGAGGAGGTGAGGCCTGCAGCTGGACATGGCGGGCTGACACATACTGCTAGGCCCAGCGGGGCACAGACTGAGGCCCAGACTTATGCGGAGGATCCCTGAGGCACAGAGGTGACAGGAGATAACTTAGGTGAACTAGTCTGCTAAGTGCTAAGAATTGCTAAGTGCTTCTAAAGAAGACACTGATTAAAAAAAAGAGGACAGTAAGAAAAGAAATGATGGAAAGCTTGAATGAGCAATATAGGAAAGAAAAAGAAAGAATGAAACAGATTCAAAGGGATATGCATAAAACTAAAGACTCCATTAAAAGTTGGGAAACTGTGTGTTCCCAGCTTGAAGTGTTCATGTTTACACTGAATACTTAAAAATGTTATGATTTGTTAAAAATCACACTTTCTTATTATGTAACTTGTGTAACATAATTTAGATTTGAAATTGGATCCTCATTTAGGGTGGCCGAGGCTCTTCCAAAATGGCAAATCATTTGACACTGTCCTCTGTCCTTTGGTATAGAGTTTTAGTGAGATTATTACCCAAGCACTTTCTGATATTATTACTCAAGGGAGAACATATGGTTATAGCAGATATATCATCCTATTTATAATAGTACAGTTAGGAATAGTAATAATAACAAGTGAAATTTAGACATTGACAAACTCTGATAACTAATGGTTTTGTGTTTCAGACCGTAGGAGCAAATACTATAGCTACATAGCAAAGCAGATTGTAAATCAGGAATTTGTATGTAAACTTGCTCCCCTGAGTTCTGTCTGGGCACCTCTCCTTCATACACGAGGAGTCTTCCAGGCAGACTAGCTCACCTAAGTTATGTCCTGTCACCTCTGTGCCTCAGGGATCCTCTGCATAAGTCTGGGCCTCAGTCTGTGCCCTGCTGGGCCTAGCAGTATGTGTCAGCCCGCCATGTCCAGGTGCAGGCCTCACCTCCTCCTCCTAGGTCTGCTTTGCTGAACTCCTAGAGTTTTTTTTTTTTAAAGGATCATGTCATCTGTAAAGAAGGATAGTTTGACAATTTCCCTTCTCATTCACGATTGTTTTTTGCTTTATTACTATGGCTAAAGTTTCATCTCACTACAGAAAGAAAGGCTGTCACCAAGAACTGCCCCTTCCCCCAAACAAGAAGATGACAAGGTGATGTGGAGTAAGGAGCTCTTCCACACTGTGAGTGGGAATGTGAACTGTGACAAGCACTATGAAATCCGTGTGGATATTTCTCAGAAAAACATTCCATTTGTGCCAGCTCTGCATATTCTGAGTAGTCTCCCCCCAAAATTAAAGTAAACAAGTTGCAACGATATATCCATATGCATTTTTATTACACACAGTTCACATCACAGGAGCTAAGTTTTGGAAACAGCTCAGATGCCGGATAAGATAAATGGCTAGAGAAAATATGAACACACAGACCCAGGGAAGTACTGCTTAGACATAAGGAAGAATCAGTCTGATTCATTTGTTGGAAAATGACACACCCACAGGTCATAATGAATCAGTCACATGATGTTAAATACCATGCTTATTTTTATGTGACAAATCCAAAATATAAATAATTTAAAGAAATATCATAGAGGACATGGAAGTACACTTTATCGATATGGGCAGAGGAACCTAGAAATTAAGAGAGATAGGGTAGAGGCAGAGGAGAGAGGGAGGAACAAATTATTGTAATGCAATATGTATATGTACCAATCTACCAAAATGAGTATGATTATTATAGATAGCAAACATATACCAGCAAAAAAAAATTAGTGCCAGCAACAATCTTTTGTTCTACTGACTTAATTGTTGCATTAATGTACTGACTTAATTCAAATAAAGAAATATTGGATAAAAGATTCTAAAATGGGCAGTTTCCACTGTCACTGCCATAGGATGCCTTGATTTTGGATTAGATGAGATGGGTTAATAATGCATGCATGGTACAGTACCGCCTATGTGAGAAGCAGCATCAGCTCCCAGGCTGCATATTTGGAGCAAGCATTTACATCAGGATACCCCGCCACTGTCCTGCATTGTGGTCGCCCTGATAGAGAGCTCTTTGTTCTATTGGTGTAGGACAGGACCTGAAAAGGAGCAGATGCAGTAAGGACCAAAGGCTCACCCTTACGAGACTCCTGAGGGAGCAGTATTCCAGCCCTCACGGAGACACTCATTTTCCAGAAAGGATAGTAAGATGGAACCTGCCTCTGGATATATTTTACATGAACTCTTTACATGCAGTTTTTGCCTGGAAATATAAAACAGTAACTCAAATAGGAATCTGGATCTTGTTGGCATACAGAAGAGTTAGTTCCTATGTCTTAAAATGGGGCTGAGAAGCAGAGCTGGAAGAGAATCAAATATATTTTCACACTTTGATCCAAATATACTCTTGTCATTTATTCTCTGTTCACAAATCTGCAGCTGGTAGAAGACTAGAGATCATTTTCTTCTGCTTTTCTCTGTCAGGTTGTTAATAAAAACGATTTCACCATGTTGGAAGGGCCTCAGCCACCATAAATGAGGATCCAGTTTCAACTCTAAATTACGTTACACAAGTTACATAACATAAATGATGGTTTAAAAATATCATAATATCTTTAAGTGTTCAAGTGCATCTTTTTTAATAATTACAGTTTCAGTCCTGAAGCTTCCAGTCACAGCTGATCCTGCCAGGATTTCAAGACCACTGTCCTGCCACCTGAGTCTGTACCTATTCACATCCAAAGATGACTAATCTCAGTGAGACATCTGAAGCTATATTCATGGGATCTTCTCGTCATTTCTTTTGGCACTAACTCACAGTATATGCCAAGGGGCGTGCAAGCTGGGCACGGAGGACAGCCATGGGTGAGTGGGACTACCTGTGGGCTCTCCAGGTTCTCACTCCAGCCAGTGCCTGGGCTCAGCTTGTGAGTGGATCCACTTGTCAGCCCACCAGAGCCCCATCTGAGGCAGCACCCAGGCCTGGTGTGTGTGTGTGTGTGTGTGTGTGTGAACTTCTCCATCGGAAGAACACAGTGTGGAACGCTGTGGCGGAACTCCCTGCAGAGAGGCTCGAAGCAAGACCCACCCAGCTGGAGCAGGAGCAGAACATTCTTTTCCTGATGAGCAGAACATCTTGCTAGAGTGTTACAGCCAGTTCACCCCCAAGGGCTGCAGCAGGAAAATGTGGAGCACAGCTGTCAGACCCTAGCCGAACCAACCAGGACAAGTTTGAACTCGGTAGGTCCAGACATGGTGCTAAGGTAATAACTGCACTAAAGCTCTACAACAAAAGTCAGAGGACAGTGCTATACAATAAGACAAAGAGAAAGAGCAAGATGTATTCACAGGCCCGAAGCTCACCCAGAAGAAATGCAAGAGAAAATAGCAGAGGAGAAATTGGAAATGATACATCTGAAATCTCTGAAAGCATCTGAAGTAAAGAAACAACTGAAGAAAGGGATAGAGGAAATAGGATTAGAAATAATTATTGACATAAAAAGAAATGAGAATTGTAATGAAAGAATTACTAAGTGCTTCTAAACAAGACAATGATAAAAATAGAGGAGCATAGACAAATAATGGAATCTTTAAATGAGAAATATAGGAAAAAATAGAACACATTAAGCAAATTCAAAGACATATACAGGAAATTAAAACTTCAATGGCAATCTGGAAAATTTGTTTGAATGAAAGTGAAAATAGACTTTCACACCTTGAAGACCCCATTGCAGCTAGTGAAGAGGTAGGAAAAGAACTCTTAAAAATAACTAGGATGCAGAAAAAAAAATAATTCAACATCTTCAAGATGAAGCAAAGATGAACAACGCAAGACTAATAGACATCAATGAGAAAGAAGGAGTTCATACAAACGATATAAAAAGAATTTGAGCAAAAGTAACAGCAGAAGACTTCCCAGACATGGGGAAACAGTCTGACATTCAGGTAACTGAAGGATATAGAACTTCAAATAACAACAACTCAGTTAAAACCACACCCAGACATATAATAATGAAGATCTCAAGAATTCAGCACAGGGATAGTATACTAAAAGCCACTAGAGGAAAGAAGCAGATTACATTTGAAGGAAAATCCATCAGAATAATGGCAAATTTCTCTTCACAAACCATCAAGTTAAGAAGAGGATAGAGTAAAATGCTACAAGTCCTTCAAGGAGACAAATTACAACCCACACTGGTATACCCTGCAGAATTCTCTTTCAAGTATAATGGAGAAGTGAAATACTTCCAGGACAAAGGACAAGTAAAGGATTTTATGATGACAAAGCCCATACTATGCAGCCTATTAAAAGATGTTCTAGAGAGAGATCGAATGACCAAAACTCCATGAATGAGAAATGGCAGCAAAGTATAGAGGAAATCAGATCAGAAAGAATTTCTGACATACGAAAAGAAATGATAACAATAATGAAAGACTTACTAAGTCTATATAAAGAAGACACTAATAAAAACTTAGAGAATAGAAAAATGAGGGTATCTTTGCATGAGCAATATAGGAAAGAAATAGAATGCATGAAGCAGATTCTATGAGGTACACAGGAAATTAAAACCTCAATCACAAGCTGGAAAAACCATGTGAATGAAAGTGAAAGACCCATGAAATAGGGCAACAAACACAGAAGAAAAAGCTACACAACAGCAGATAAATAACATGTCAAATGTAAGTCAGTGCATTTCAATTATAACCATCAATCTAAATGGATTCAATTCATCAATTAAAAGAAATAGACTGGCAGAATGGATTAGTAAGCTAAATCCAACAATATGCTATACAAGACTTTATCTATCAATTGATTGGTTTATCTTCCAAGTTTTGTCAGTTCTATGATTTGTACCTCAGGAACACAACTCTTTTCATGAGTCATAAATAATGCTTTGTCCTGGTTTCATGATGATTGACTTAGGAATAAAATTTCTGCAAGATTAGAATTCCATGTAGATGCTGCCAAAGTCCTTAGCAATTTGAATGTGGGGAAATTTGAGAAATCATGCACTAAAAAAGAAAAGTTATTTTATGTGATGTATCTTAGTTTTGGAATATGTCTATAAAATAAACGTGTGTACATTGTTCTCAAATTTTGTAGTTATTTTAAAGAAAAAGTCATTTGAATCACATTCCCATTGTTAAGTGATAAATTCTCTTCTAATTCTAGAGACATATGTAAGAAAACTAAGAAATATTATTGGTAAATATAAAAAATTACTGTTTCAAAAACAATTAGATGTCTGGATTTCAGCTGGTAGATTCCACAGTGCATTTACAGATGGAAGCAGATATTATTGCAGCAGAGTGTCAGAGTGGATTAGTAAGCTAAATCCAACGACATGCTATACAAGACTTTATCTATCAATTGACTGGTTTATCTCCCAAGTTTTGTCCAGCTGGTAATTTCAATAGTTCTATGATGTGTACTTCAGGAACACAATTGTTTTCATAAATCATAAATAATGCTTTGTCCTGACTTATTGAAGCAAATAAGATAACAAAGAATAAGATTCGTTAGTAACATGTGTGATTGGTATAGAAATAGGACAGTTAAATATTTCAGGATTTTTGTGTTAAACTGGTTCAAAGAAATGAATGATTATAAAGTCAATGGTATCATAGTGCTGCACCAGGCCTTCAGTCACTTGTTCACTCACGCGTTTATTACAGTTAGTCGCAGTTATCATGTTTGTAGTATAAGTGCTCATTTAGCTTCATAATAGACATTGTAAAGACAGACGTGGAATAAGAGCCAATTCTTATTTTTCAAGAATTATAGTGCGATACATGTGAAGGTAACTATTCCAGCCAGTGCCCAGGCCCTGTGTGTGTGTGGTACCGCATAAGGCCTGCCAGATGCTCATTCTAGCCAGTGCACAAGCCAGGTGAGTGTGTGTAATTTCCTTCATCAGACAGGCCTGGTGTGGAACCCTGAGGCAGAACTCCCTGCACAGAGGCTAGAGGTAAGACCCACCCAGCTGATCCAGGAGCAGAGCATCTTGCCAGAGTGGCACCGCAGGTTCACCTCCAAGGGCTCCAGTGGGAAGCAGTGGAGCACAACAGCTAGACCCAAGCCACATCCACCTGGAGTACTTTGAATTTGGTATATCTAGCCCTGGTGCTAAGGTAAGAACTCTACCAAACCTCTACACCAAAGGTCAGAAGGCAAGGCAATACAAAATGATAAAGAGAAGGAGCAAAACGTATTCTCGGGCCCTGAGCCCACACAGAACCAATACAGAAGACAATAGCATAGAAGAAACTGGAAATCACACTCCTTTATGCTCTGAAATAATAGTGCCTGAAGTAGAGAAACAACTGCAGTAAGGGATAGAAGAAATCAGACCAGAAATAATTTCTGAAGTAAAAAAGAAATGATAACTCTAATCAAAGGAGTACTAAGTGCTTCTGAAGAAGATGCTGATAAAAAATAGAGGAGAATAGAAAAATGATGGAATTCATGAAGGAGTAATTTAGGAAAGAAATAGAATGCATGAAGCAATTTCAAAGTGATATACAGGAAAGTCAATTGTCAATCAGAAGCTGGCAAAACCATTTCCATGAAAGTGAAAATAGACTTTCAGACCTTGAAAACACCATGGCAGCTAGTGAAAAGGTGAGAAAAGATCTCTTAAAAGACACTGAGACGCAGGAAAATCTAATTCAACATTTGCAAGATGATTCAGAAACGAACAGTGTAAGACTAATAGGCATCGATGAGAAGGAAGGAATCAATACAAATAATAAGAATATGGGCAGAAGGGATAGCAGAAAAGCTCCTAAGTATGGAGAAACAATCTGATATTCAGGTAACTGAAACATAGAATTCCAAATAACTACAACCCAATTAAAACCACACCCAGACATATCATAATCAAGATTCCAGAAATCCAACACAAGAACTATACTAAAATCCGCTAGAGAAAAGAAATAGATCACATTTAGAGGAAAACCCATTAGAATAAAGGCAGATTTCTCTTCACATTCCATTAATTCGAGGATAGCATGGAGCAAAAGTACTTCAATTCTTGTAAGTAAACGAAGTTCAACCCAGACTGATATATTCTGCAAAACTCTCTTAAAATTTAATGGAGAAGTAAAATGCTTCCATGACAAAGAACAACTAAAGAGGTTCATGAAGACAAAGCCAACCCTGCACAGTTTATTTAAAAATATTCTAGAGAGAGATCAGAATGACCACAACTCCATGAAGGAGAAGGAAAGAGCCCACCAAATAGGGCAAACAACCACAGGAGAAAAAGAAATATACAATCTCAGTGTTTCAGTTATTCTTTCATATGCCACAATATTTCCACCGTCACACTCTACAATTGGACATATCCTGCACCCTATGGGTCATGATTCTGTCAGGGTTGACAAGGTGGTTATCAAGGAACTAGCAGTTCCACAAGTGACACTTGGCCACCAGTAAGGGTCATGGACACTGTCCACATCCACCACATATTAGAACTTTGTGTGATATCCTGTCCCCAAAATGTTAGAAATGCTGGTCATATATTTGCTATTTCGGAATGTTTGTTACTATCATGGAAACATTTTCTTAGTTGGTAGTTTTGTATATACTAACCTATTCATATTCTGTCTGAGCATTCTGAATTGATCACAGATCTGTACATATGATACACTATGTTCTGGTCTGTTAGTTGGACTCACAATTTAATTTTAATTTTTGAATATTGTTTTGAAGTATTTAATTTTGAATTGATTAATATTTAATTAATTTTCTGAACATTGTGCAATTTTATTTTCATTTTATGATTTATACTGAATCTTTGACTTACAATCTACTTGTAAGACATGATATGATATTTTCCCCTAGTATTAGAAAGGTATATTTCCATTGATTTTATATTACTTCTTCCTTGTCGTCACACACACACACACACACACACACACACACACACACACACACACGCATATATATATATATATATATATATATATATATATATATATATAATGAAAAAATGTATATATGTCCTGGTATAAAATTGATACTGTTTTGTGGAAATCTTCAGTGACTTTTTCAGTGGGTTTCTCTAATACTACTATATTTTAGAGAGTCTTACATAACATTTTGAGAACTCTTTTTCTCTATCTAGGACCATACAGCAACTTCTCTTGTCTTCTGGATTATGGTCATTGTTATTTCCTATATGCTATGTCTGGAGGAATTAGAATATTTTGAGTTTGTATAACTGGAAAATATTTTACTTTTAGTAAATATTTTAGTACATTTGCCAAGTATAAAATTCAGTGTGGAAAGATCTCCTTTTTTTGTTTTTTTCAGTTCTTTGAACAAATGAGTCTAGTTTCCTCCCCACTTGGTCTTTTTTTTTTTTTTTTTTTTTCTAATGTGGAATAAGGTGTTATTTAATTTTGTTGTTCCATAGCTAATATTTTTTCTATGTGTATGCTTTAATGTTTTTTTTTCTTTATAATTAGTTTTAGGTGATTTCATTTTTGTGTATCTTGGTATAATCGTATTCATATTTCTTGTGCAAAAGGTTCATTTTTCTTGGAAATGTGGTGCCATAATTTTAAGCATATTCTGTAATTTTAAATCTTTAAATATTTATTGCCTACCCCCTCTACTTTGAGACTTCTAATTATATGAATATAAGTTTCTTGATTTCGGCACAGAGTGAACTATCATATGATCTGTAAATTCTTTTTTCATCATTTTTATTTTAGACAAGTTTTATTGTTATATTTATTTAAGTTTGTAAATAATTTCTTACAGGATGCAATCTATTATTAATCTCATGCTATGTGTTCATTTCAGAAATATTTCTCTCAAATTTACACAGCCTACTTCATATCTTTCACATTTCAATATTTGTTTACAATTTTTAATTGTCTATATAATTATTATTGATTTTCAGTGAAGTCAATAATGAGTTAAAAAACGTAAAGGTAACTTAAAGAGGATGTTATTGTAATTCTATGCCCTCTTTTCAAGGTAAAAAAAAAGTTGTTAGGTCATTTATTTAAGGCATATTTGAAAAATTACATGATGTAACATGAGACACTAATGTTTAGTTTGATAACTTTTTAATTGATACTGGGTGAGTCAGACATATCTATCTGCCTAGACTGTCTCAGAACAATCCCACATCATCATCTAAGCAAGTATGAGATCATCAGCGATGCCTGACCTGTGGAACAGGCAAATTCATCACTAAGCCCATGGGTCAGGGGCAGGACTCAAAAGAAATACGGAGTTTGGGGTCGTAAGTGGTAGGGAAAAGGCATTCTACTCATGGTGAACAGAAGAATGCAAAGGGAAAGGACTCACACAGAAGAGGGAAAAAATGCAAATGAGAATTGGGTTAGCAATGGGTTACAAAGCTGGTGGAGAAGCGCCTGAGTGGAGCTGAGACCTTCTGTGGAGGGCTGGGGTGAAATCACAGGAATGGGAGCAGCCGGTGCAAGAAGGCTGAATGCTTGTTCAAGACCTTTTTCCTACTATTAGAACCCTGGGTGCAAATCAGAGTTTTGGAAGATGTGTATACTGTACTCGTACTGTAGAGAAAGACAAGATATCCCTCCAAGACCTAGAGAG
>PVJA010008161.1:0-65607 GCA_004027025.1 Myocastor coypus
TTCTTCTTCTTCTTCTTCTTCTTCTTCTTCTTCTTTTCCTCCTCCTCCTCCTCCTCCTCTTCCTCCTCCTCTTCCTTCTCCTCTTCCTCCTTCAAAACCTGAGTTCTAGGGCCTGGCGGGATGGCTCAGTGGTCTAAAGCCCTGCTTGGGAAAGCTTGGGTGGCTTCAGGGACCGCGGTTCGATCCCCGGCACCACAAGCTGTGCCAGCCCTGCCCTCAGGGCGGGCTGAGCCAGCCATAAAAAATGAGTGAATAAACAAACAACGGTTCTGAAACCAAAATAAATAAATAAATAAATTAAAAAAAAAAAACCTGAGTTCTAGTGATGGACAAGAATATCATTTCATCTTGTCAGTACACACTTGCCCAGGACCACAACAATGGCCACAGCACACTTCATATCGCAGTGAGAGCTCTTATATTCTAGCAAGGGAGGAAGAGATGGAAATAGATCACTGTAGCACATGGGTGCTGCCTTTTCCCTCAGTTGTCACATCCAATCCAGTGCCAGTCCAGGGGTTCTCCCTCCAAAGAAACCTCAACTCCACCTTCCAGTGCCAGCCAGCTCATTGCTAGTTCCTTGATTCAAGACAGTGTCATTTCTCATCATGGCCTCCAGATGTTCTACTGAAGCAGAGGGGACGTTCTTTTAAAGATGCGCTCACACCTTTCTCACAGTCCCGCTCCCCAACTGCATAGTGCTCATTGCGTTTAGCCTAAGCTCCAGCCTGCAAGGCCTTGGGTGAACCAGCCCTTGCCCAATGCTCTAACTTTGTCTCTTGATTTTTCTAATCCTGCCTCATTCTGCTCCAGTCTCATGGGTTTGGCTTCAGTTCCTCCAGCATTTCCAGCTTATTCTAATTTTGACACTATTTCTTCTTTTGTTCTCTGAAATACTTCCTCTCTCTTCCTCTGCATCCATACATTAAGGGTTTCTCTCCATTCAGCACCACTCTTCCTGGCCCTCTGAATAGCATTGTCCTCTCCGTCTCTACGGTCTAAGGTCTATGCATCACTTCTTATTCCCGAAGGACAGGGCTTCTGTCTAGTTTGTTCATTTCTGAGCTTCTGTTACATACAGCCATGCCTGGTATATAGCTGGTAAGACTTCCTATGCAATAAATGTTTGTTGAAGAAGATGAATGAGCACTGAGGGATAAGAAATTACCAGGAATGCATCCATCATCTTTCTGGCACTGTAGTGAAATATCTGAGGCATTAATTTATAAAGAGTAAAGGTTTCTTTTGGCCCATGGTTTTGGAGGCTCCGTGCTTTGGGCATTTGATGAAGTAGCCCACTGTGGCTGGAGTGTGTAGTGAAGCCAAACCACTTATCTTCTGACACAGGAAGCAAAAGAGCCAGGAAAAGAAGAAACATAGGTCCTTTCTAAGGCACGCATCCAGGATCTTAAGTCTCTCTCAGAGCAACATTGGAGGATAGTCACCTGAACTGTAGCAGAGAGGCATGCCTAACTTGATACCCCAAACATAGCTTTGCTAAACAAATCCCATCTTACTTAAGTCTGATTGCCTGCTTCAGCTGTCTATCAAATGCAGTTGGGAAGGAAAGCCTCCAGTTTCCTAAATACTTGCAGAATCTAAATCTTGCCAGGTTCTGCTGTGGAGGGGGTGGTGGATAATTCCTCACAATTTCTTGCCACTGCCTATATTTAACTTAACTTTGGCATGGCTAAACCAAGGCTTCTGATGCAACATTTTCTCTGTCTCTGTTGCAGAGATAGTTATTTTTCTATGAAGTTTGCAATAACAAGCACCAGTGGCTTCAGAGGAAAATATGCCACCCACTTCAAGAGTGTACCAAGCATGGGGACCACACAGAGGCCCCGATCTTCAGCTTTTGTTATCAGAAATTCAGCAACCTAGTGCATTTGGTGATGCTTAGTGCTACTGAACATCTGGTAGAACAGGCGAGGAAGAAAGCAGTTAGAGTTTTATTCTTTTTAGCATCATGTTAAATTGGCCATGAAACCAGAAATGGTGCAATTGAATTATAAGAGGACTGAAGTATTAAATAAAAATCCAGGAGACAGTCAGAGTGTGTGGCTCAAGGTGGGCTAGACTCTAATAGGAGGTGAAATGGATTTACAAAACAATAAGTGGAAAAGATATCTTCTTTGCTAATGATTTGCCTCATTTAATACCAGGGGATGGACCCATGGCTGGGGCCAGTTTGCACTCCTTAGAGCTGATTTTCCCCTGACAAACAAGGCATTTCATTCTGGTGGGAAATTGTCAATTCCTAACATGTTAGTGGGACCCAAGAGTGTGGCCAGGTGAAACACACTGTCGTCCTTTCATGGGTTCTTGCTTGTGGCTTTTTTAAGATTCCTTTTCCACACTTTTCTTCAGGTCCAGCAGCAGGAGAGGCTCATTTTGTCTGATGAAGATGTTAAATTCTAGCTTGTTCTGGAGCTGTGGTAAATGTCACTGGCAGGAGAGATGGATTGCACTGGCCAACTGAAGGGTGGCAGGAAAGCCACAGTCTGTATCATGTTTTCCTCCAGCCCTGGAGATTGAATACAGGGCCACCTACATCCACAAACCTTTTATATTTGATCTTAGCTAAAGGCTGAGAAATGATCCACAGCCCTTTTAAAATGTTTTGGATTTTGAAACAGGGTCTTGCTAACCATACAAAGTTGCTCAGGCTGGGGTGGAACTTGTGATCCTTTTGCCTTTGATTCACAGAATTCTGGGATTATAGCCATGTGCCAAAGTAACTGGGTATCAAGCATCTTAATAATTTTTTATTGATTGTATGTCGAATAACACTATTATAGATATATTGTGTTAAATGAAATATGGTATTAAAACTGTTTTCATTCTCTTGGGTTCACTCATCAGTTGTGTAAAGTGTTCTGCTGGACAGGGCATGATGGGAGTGGAGGTGACAAGAGAGTAGGCTTGGGTTTGGATGATGGAGGTGATGAGAGGAAGTGTCCCTCACTGTGGACTGGCTCAGAAAGGGCGATGTCAAAGGCACAACGGCCTTTGCCATTGCCTGCACCATGCGTGGCTCCCTACACACGCTTCATGTCTTTGTGCTAAAAAATATCCCCAGCCAATACTCTGCCTCCAGTAGCTTTTCCTGAAACCCTGCATTGTCCTATTCTGTCCTTGGAAGCTCCAGCTTCCAGGAAAGAATTCAGGGGCAAAGAGAAAAGTAATCTCATCTCACCACACAGAGATAAATAAAATCTGTTTCTGGACCTCAATTTGCTCACATCATAGGAAAAGAATGGACAGGATGTGAAGGTGTTTGGGATACTCAGGGTCATAAGAGTTAATCCTCATAGCCTCACTGCATTCTGATTTTACAGATAGGGACAAGAAGGCCAGGGTGGTGAAGTAACTCCTCCCATGTCACCAGCTGGCAGATAGAAGCGTCAGTATTTGATAGCAAGTCTACCCGACTCTCTGCTATCATTCTGTGAGGCTGGAGTTAAAAAAGGAAACTTTCTGGGAGCTCCGTCGGGTTAGATTCAGAACCAGAATGGAAAAGCAAGAGGAAGTTCTAGGCAAGAGACTGGCCTAAGAAGGCGATGGTGAAGCATCTGGTGAAAGTCTTTCTCTGAAAAGTATATGGTATCATTGAAAAACATGGTGAATGTTTACATTTTTGAAAGAAAATTGTAATAGGAAATGGCACATCAGAATTCATTTCCTTTAGAATACTTTCCCTGCTTTGAATTCACCTATCATTCTTGAGACTTTCTGAAGCAGTTCTAGAAGTCTTTTTTTATGAGTGTCTTTAGTCTTTAGCTGCTTCAATGTCCTGAATCAATTAAGAATGGTTCATTTTCCTGGTCATTTTGACTTTAGGAAAGACCCAAAATTCACAGGCAGAACCACACAGATTGAGAATGAGGACGCATTATAATGTCTCTATGAGCCTGCCTTTTTGTCAGATGGTCCTTGGCCACAACGTTGACTATATTTTTTTTTATTATAACTTGTAAAGACACTCATGAAAGAGGATTTACAGAACTTACTCAGAAAGTGAAATTGATAATAGAATGAATGTGCTTGAAGTAAGGGGGAGTATTTTGAGGGGTTAATGTGCCTTTTACTGTTATAAAATTTTAAAGTTAAAAATCACCTTATCTATCTATCTATCTATCTATCTATCTATCTATCTATCTATCCTTCCCACCCTGAGTACTAGGGATTGAACTCAGGACCCTGCGCTATGCTACTGAGCTAACTCCCTGGCCCATCACTGTATATTTTAATTATGCCTCATGCAACCAAGAAAGGATACTGTTCTCTGCTCCTTTCCAGGTTACTCTTTTGTAGGTCTTCTGCTACATATTTAGGGTCAGGGGATCTCAGAACTAGGCAAGGACTTGTAGATACCCCGCCATAGCAGCTAGCTCACCTTGTTAGAGGTTCTATGAGTCATTGCTTGCGGGGCTCACCTACCGGCTTCGTATAAGGTCTTTTTTGAGGTTGATTATTTCCTTGTCCATATACCTGATGCTCTTCAATGGTTTGTCTGGGACCTGTTGGGAAGAGAAGAAGGGAGAGAAAGTCAATGCAATTGCTCCAAATGGAGTCTGGCGACAGAGGCTCACGCATTCATCTGTAGCCTTCTGTTACTTTGACAAACTCCTGAGACAACCCACTTTAAAAAAAAAGACAAGGTTGCTGGGCGTAGTGGCGCACGCCTATAATCCCAGCACTTGGGAGGCTGAGGCAGGAGGATCAGAAGCGAGTTCGAGACCAGCCTGGGCTACAAAAGTGAGCTCAAGGCCAGCCTCAACTGCATAGCGAGACCCTGTCTCAAAAGACAAAAAAAAAAAAGACAAGGTTTAGTTTGGTTCCTGGTTTTAAAGATTCTAATCCATAATTGGTTGGTTCCATTGTTTTAGGCTAATAGTTGAGGCAGAAGATTGTGGTGGGAGCAAAACTGCTTACCTTGTGGCCAAAAAGCAAAAGAGAGAAAAAAGGTCCAAGGTCCCACAATCCTCCATGAGGCACACCTGCAGAGACCTAAGGACCTTCCACAAGGCCCTACCTCCTAGAGGTTCCATCAACTCCCAGCAGCACCACTCAGTCAGCCAACCCTCTAACACAAAGGCTTTGGGGGGCATTCAAAATCTTACCCATAGCAATAACTGACCAGGTCTGGGTAGCACAGAGTCCATCTCTTGACCACGACAGACTATGTAGTACAGTGGACATAGCAGAACTTTGAGGACAAGTGGTTCAGAGCTCTGATCTTAGTTCTGCCCAATAATCAGCTTTGTGATCTTGGACAAATTATTCAACCTCTCTGGGCCTCAGTTTCTTCAGTAGAGTGGGGGATAAAATTTATCCTGCTACAAAGATTAAGTGAATTATACAATCTTGGCTCATAGTAGATATATGATTTAAAAAGTGGGAAAGACTCATTAGCACTATGCTTAAGGAAAAGCTAACTATTAAACCTAAAATAATTATTACTGCTATTATGATTGATGTGGGGAGACACCTTGTGAGAGCCTCTGCATTGTAGTGCTGAAACAAGAGCATTCCTTGTGTCTTAAGACCTCCTCTGGTTGCAAGGTAACTGCTGATGCATATTCCGTTTCCCCTGCTACCTTTACTTAAACCCTGTTCACTTCTTCAATAAATGAGACTTGATCAGAATCCTGTCTTGTCTCCATTTCTCCTTGCCCTGTCTTTGTCTTAATCCCCACTCCTTCCCCAGGTGAGAACCCATGTGCAGACCTGCCAGACAGGTCAGATTGATAGCTTAAAGAGTTAAGTCTGACCACAGCAACAACACAAATATACATCCCCTCCTTTTGCACTGTGACATTTTGTTAGGGGGACCACTGACCAATGCTTATCAAATGTGTCAGATACAAGGTTGCTCGAAGATCTGATGGCTACCATTGGGCATCCTACATGGGCACCAAGGCTTACCAACAAAGTTATTTACCATAATGCTGCTTGGAGCACCAAACTCTGAACAGTTATGATGAATCCAAACAACAGGATACTATGAAGCAATGAATTTTAATAGCACATAATGACAAGCGCATATGGGTTGATACACTGAGATGTTTGAATTCTTTGAGTGAGAAGGCATGTCACAAGATAATAGTTATAGAATGACTATGCTTCTCTTTTTGAAAAGTGATCTATGTGGATATACACTGAACAAAGGTGTAGAAGGACATAGCTCCTGTGCTATTCAGCTATCTCATTGCTGGGACAAATCCATCACTCTTCCAAAGAAGGAAAGATTTACTTGGCTCATGGTTTTAGAGAGTGCAGTCTATGGTCTGAGGGCCCCAAGCTAGGAATACTATGGCAGGAGCACACAACGAAGTTGCTTAGCTCACAGCAGTCCAGAAGCAGAGTAAAGAATAGTGGCAGAGAGGAAGGGGTCACAGACTTTATAGCCATACTTCCCTGACCCATCCAGACACACCCAGAAGTGTGTTTTACTAGTCTCCTGCCTGTTTCCTAATCCAGTTACACTGATACATCACTATTAATGACCACAGCCAACAAATCTCTCTGAAAACAGGATTATAACAAGCTCTACCTCATCTTTTTAGCTGATGTGCACATCTTATGATTTTGCAACAAATGCAAATTTTGTACTTCATAAGCAAAAGAAAACATTTTAAAATGGCAAAATAAAATGTGGTGGAAGCTGAACTAAGAATGCTTTCTGAAGGGGAGGTGTCTTAGTTACTTTTTACTCATTGCTAGGACAAATACCCAACACCCAAAATGAAAGAAGAAAAGGGTTATTTAGCTCACAGTTACTGGAGGTTTCAGTTCATACTTGGCTAGCTCCAAGACAGAGAGGCACATGGCAGAGAGCAGCAGTTCATGGCAGCAGAACAGCCATGAACTGGAGGATGAGACAACAACAGTGTGAGTCTGTCTCTATATTACATTCAGGCTCTCTGCCTCAGCCTATCCGCCTTAGGCTACACCCATAATCCCAGAAGTACTCAGACCCATAATCCCATCAGTACTAAAACACATAATCTCAGGGATCATGAGGCAAGTCTCAAACTGTAGAAGTCCCTGACCCATGATTACATGAGGCCTTGGGGGGACAGTTAGACATAAGCCATAACAGGAGGTGACTGTTGGGTGTCCACTAACAAATTCTACAGTCACATGGGAGGAGGTGAGTGGTTTTTTTGTTTAGCTGCCACCATTCAATTGGGCTCTGATGACCATTGCTCTGGAAAGTGAAAGGTGAGTAGTTGTATCCAAGCTCAACAGCATTTCTGGCAGGTGAATAGGAAATGGAAAGTGGAACAACAAAGAGGAAGGCAGGGGCTGTCTGGCCTGCTTGATTCGCTACCTTTTTCTGCTGCCTAAGCCAGTACGTGTTCCATGCAAGGCAGCTCAGATTCAGAGTGAAGAACCTATGGCAACTTCCCAAAGTGTTTGTAAGTACAGCTACTTCTTTCTCACTCAACAAAGCACAGGTGATCCTTGACTAATGTCTTAGTTACTCTTCTCTCATTGCTGGGACAAATACCCGACACTCAAAATGAAGGAAGGAAAGGTTTATTAGCTCAGTTACTAGAGGTTTCAGTTCATATTCAGCTGGCCCAAGGCTGAGTGGGAAGAGGCAGAGAGCATCCAGTTCATGGTGGTGGAACAGCAACAATCGCATCAGAAGCAACCAACCAGACAGGGGAGCAGAGAGCAACAACTCTAGTCTGTCTTTCTGTCTCTCTTTAAATTACATCAGGCTTTCTGCCTTAGCCTATCCACCTCAGGCCACACCTATAATTCCCAGCAGTACTCAGACCAATACTCTCATCAGTACTAAAACACATAATCTCAGTGGATCATGGATCAAGTCTCAAACTCGAGAAGTCCCCACCCCATGACTCATGAGTCTTTGGGGGGACAACAAGATATAAACCATAACAACTAATGATGGTTTGATTTCAGATTTTGAACCATTTTATGATGGTGTGAAAGCACACCTATACAACCATTATGGTTTGTGTTTAGTTGTTCCAACAAAGCCTCATGTAGTCATTGGGGTGGCTTCTAGAGTTTGTGGTTAATTCATGATCCAATGCTGAGATTATGGGTGTGGGTGCTACACCTTCCCTGAGGCAGATGGCCTGAATACAATATAAGGAAGGGGATGGGGTTTGCTAGCTGACACAGCTGCTGCTCCTCCCTTTGTTCTTTGTTGTTCCCCCCCCCTCCCCCGCCATGAGCTGCTGACCTCTGCCATGTGCCACTCTGCCTTGGAGCCAGCTGGATATGGACTGAAACCTTCATTAACTGTGAGCTAAGTAAATCTTCCCTTCCTTAATTTTGGGTTCTGGGCACTTGGTTGTAGAAACTGGGATAAAGTAACTGAGACAACAATCATTATGTTTATCACTGTCAGTCCAGAATTTGATATGGTGTATAACTTAGTCAATACTTTATTATAAAATAAGCTTAATGTTAGAGGACTTTGTTCAACTGTGGGCAAATATAAGTGTTCTGAGCACACTTACTGTAGGAGATTGGGCAGGTCG
This sequence comes from Myocastor coypus, assembly GCA_004027025.1. Taxonomy (NCBI): domain Eukaryota; kingdom Metazoa; phylum Chordata; class Mammalia; order Rodentia; family Myocastoridae; genus Myocastor; species Myocastor coypus. Next base: position 8,529 of record PVJA010008161.1, read on the forward strand.
GGTGTATTAAATGTACTTTTGATTTATGATATGCCAACCTATAATAGGCTTATCAGATGTAACCTCATTATAAGTTGAGGAGCATCTGTATTTGGATTCAAAAGCAGGTGGGACAGCCTTGGAAAAGCTCAACTGGATATGAAACCATGAGATGATTTAGCTCTTTAGCTGTGGTTGGCAGATAGTTACAGGGTGATACATCTTGGTCAGCAGAGTACATTTTTTCGACTCTTTGGCTGAGACTGGATGGCAAGACCACTGTCTTGCATCTGAAGAGATGGGTGAAAAATGTAGATAAAACTGTCTCCAAGGAAGCATATGAAGATTTGTAGAACTTTTTCAATCCTTTACATGCAGGATGTTATGGTTTGTGTATAGGAATCTCCACAATGTCTCATGCAGTCATGAGGTGGCTTCTGGAGTTAGTGGTTGATTATTCTGGGTGTGGATGCTGCACTTGCCCCCCGGGGGGGGGGCAGGTGATTTGCATTACAATGTAAGCAGCAGAGAGAGGCTAGGAACTGCCAGAGCTACTCCCACTCCTTTTGCTCTCTCTACTCTCTGTTGCTGCCATGAAAGATTGCTTTCTGCCATGTACCACTCTGTCTTGGAGCCAGTTGAGTATGGACTGAACCCTCCAGGAACTGTGAGCTAAATAAACCTTTTCTTCTGTCATTGTGAACGTTGGATATTTGTTCCAGCAATGAGAGGAGAGCAACTGAGAAATAGGATGTGAAGGGGCCAGTAGCAGGACTGACCCTGGAGGATGGCTGAGGGCAAATAGCCCCAAGTAGCACTCAGTTCAGTGACTTCAGGGCTGGTCATCTGAGGCCAGTTGGGCAGAGGAGAGGCAAGACATTTTTCAGAAGCTCCTTGGAAGAATGATTCCCAGATATTCTAGACAACGCAGGCAGAACTGTTGTCTTTCCTTCCTGTGAAATGGGGAGTTGCTAGCGGCCCTTTTGTGCCTGTGAGAACAACCAGTCTAGGGCTAAGAAGATGTGGGAAGAAGCAGAGGGAAGGGTTGGTCCCATGATGCTTTGTTTTAGTGACCAAACTCCAGCAGAATTTGGGTTTTTAAATGTGTCTTTCCTCTAGTATTTAAACTAGCATGAATCTAAACTGATCTGATGATGAAAATATGTAATATAACCATTGTTAAATTTAAACAATAAAAATATTAAATTAAAAAAATAAATAAACTAGCATGAGTTGAATTTTCTATTACATAAAAACACAAGATTTGTATCTGAATTATGGGCCTTCTTGCAAGTGCCAAGGCAAGGAGCTATTACAACTAGATTTTTCCCCCCTTCTTCCACCCCTCATGGGAGATCAAGATCAGACACCGTTCATTTTTGTACATGTGCAGGAAATGCAATAGGATTGGCCACACTGACAACAGATATTTGAAATCAAGATTTACTTTCCCTTTAAATCTTTTTGGGAGCATTATGTCTCCCATGCAGACCCAAAGTAACTTTCTTAACAGATGTTGTGAGTTAAACATATTTGTGAACAAAGGAAAATGAGCACATATTTTCCTGCCAGAAAATCTGAAAATACATGGCCAAAACCTTGCTGGGTGCCATACTACAATAACTATAGTGTTTTCAACACTTTGAGTGTCCTCTTCCTCATGAGATGATATAATTATATCTAACTTTCAAGATTCTTTTTAAATACCCATGCACCAGGGGATTCACATTATTGAATAAGAGTGAGCTTATATGAATGCGGGTTGGTGCTGGACAACTTCCAGAAGCTGGGTTTTTGACCTGGCACACAACTTAGCAAAACAAGGCTGCTGCACAGGCTCCACGATTACATAAGCATTTGAATGTGCTTTCAGGGAAATATTTTTATTGTTTAACTATATTGATAATAAACAGCAGTAATGATCGATATTGGATGAGAGAGTCTTAGTCATCAGGACATTTACAAGCCTCATTTGATATGGACAAAGTTAAACACTTACAAAGCTTCCAAAATTTTCTCTTACCTTAATCCTTCTAGAGGGTGATTTGGAATGTGTATGCTAAGGCTTAAGAAGTCTAGTCATTTGCCAACTCGTGACCTTTAAATCAAGGAAGGTCTATGTATGGACTGGAGGTCCCATAAGATTATTACTATTATTTTCCTTTTTTGAGCAGAACATATTTATTGAGGGAAAGAAAGCTCCTATCCAAGAGAGGGACAGAAGGGGGGTCCCGAGTGGGTGTTCCCCGGTCCCATAAGATTATAATGGATCTGGAAAAGTCCCACTGCACAGTGATGTCACAGTACAATCCACAAGTCATTTGTGGTGGTGCTGGTGTGAACAAAGCTACTGTGCTACTAGTAGTATAAGGTCAAGTGCATATACTTGGGTATAGTACGTCATACTTGACAGTGATAACAAATTACTGTTCTTAGTTTATGTATTTACAAGATTGTACTCATTTTAATTATTTGAGTGTAAGCCAGGCATAGGGATGCCTGCCTCTGGGAAGCAGAGGCAGGAGGATTGCAAGTTCGAGCCCTGCTTGGGCCATTTAGTGACTTAACAAGAAGCTGTCTCAAGATAACAAACAGAAAAGGACAGAGAATGTAGTTCATTGTGAAGGCCCTGGGCTCAAAGCTCAAACCCCAGTACCACACACACACACACACACACACACACACACACACACACACACAAATTTACTATAAGACAGTACACATTTTACACCAGAAGTAGTCTTATAGATCCCATGTTTAACTACTCTCTTTATGGCACTGTTTCCTCTTGTTTTTTACTTTGTTTTGTAATTTTGTTCATCACAGTGCCAAAAGCAACAATATATTTCACACACAGACACACACACACCACACAACCTAGATATGTGATAGTCTTCACCATCTAGATTTGTGCAAACACACTTGATGATATCCGCACAGTTGGAGAATCACCTATCAGTGCGTTGCTCAGAGCAGGCCTCTACCATTAAGCTCTGCACGGCTATACACATCTCCGTGTCCCAGTAATTCCACTTCTAGCCAAGGAAATAATGTAGCAAGGGTGAAAAGATTATCCATGAGAGTGGCTGTCACTGCATTGTGAAAAGTGAAACGCATCCAGATGTTCAGCAACAGGCCCTGGGGAAGGGAGGATAAGCTTATAGTCTATCCCAGCAATGGCAAATAAAATATTTGAATTTTGCAATTACTGCCATGTTTCTGCAGATGTTTATTGATTGACATAGAAAGGTGGTACTAGCATATAATTTGAAGTGGAAATGTGTGTTATAAAATGTAAAGGAATTAGATCGGCAAGAGTGTTAAGGTTATATTCATAAGATCTGCAGAAACTTCTAACTTCTTCAAATTGTGCTCTGAAATGTTGATGTATAGCAAGGTGTATATGCAGGCACAGAAGCTGGAAGTAAAAATCACTCATAGGGGTGTTCTACAGGAAGTCTGAATTGTAAGTAATTAAGTGGCTTTTTGGGTTATGCTTTGGCCTAATATTTCTACAATTTATATTCATTCTAGCAAAATAATAGTGTTTTTCATGTTTGCACAGCAGCTTGGACTACTTCTCTCAATGTAGGCAAAAATGTGAATATTTAATGATGACTTGAAATTGAGTCATTTAAGGCTCCTGAATGATGTAAGTTAACAGTTCATTTTAGCTCGCTGTAGCAGGTAGGATCTATGCAGGACACTGGACCTCATGTTAAGTAGTTCCATAGATGCAAGTTAATATTGCAGAGCAGTTACAAAGGTGCTGGGAGACCTGAAGAATGAAATAAAGATGGCAGGAAAAGCTAGAGGTCAACAAAAAAGAAGGAAGCCTTGGCTATTTCAAGGCTGGAGAGACCAAGTGATGAGCGGCCTCTGGAAGCTGCGGAACCAGGTTTCTAGGAAGAGACTACGTTCATGAGGAGACTCAGTTTTCGTTGTTAGCGTGAACAGAAGCTGAATGAGAGAGGAGGAGGAAATTCCCGGGCTTCTCCTTTCCTCCCACCTCCAGTTTCCTTCTGCTGCCACCTATTCCTGAACCTTCCGGGGAGCCCCTGATCCAGGCACCTGGGAAGGATCATTTGCAAGGATCTGTTCTCTGTGAGTTTTGAGAAATGGAAATGAACACCAAAAGCAGGGGGTTAGGGGTTATAGTTTAGGCAAATGCCACGTCCCTAGTTTGCTTTTCTACTATAAAGCTATCCTCCCTTTTACACCTCGATTGAAGATGCTAATGTTAGCTAGTTGTTCTGTATCTTTTGGTCCTAGGTCTGAAGTTCCAAGAGTTTTCCATGGCTTAAGGCAAATCCAGAATTGGAATCAATCCCTCCCTTTCTCCAGAAATCATTAATAAAAGCCATTATGTTAGCTTTGTATCACTATAACAAATGCCTGGAGCCGGGCATGGTGGCGCACGCCTGTAATCCCAGCACTCGGGAGGCTGAGGCAGGAGGATTGGTGTGAGTTCGGGACCAGCCTGGGCTACAAAAGTGAGCTCAAGACCAACCTCAACTGCATAGCGAGACCCTGTCTCAAAAAGACAAAAACAAAAAAACAAACAAAAAAAAAAAACCAAAACCAAAACCAAAAACAAAAAAACCAAACCAAACCAAACCAAACCAAAACAAAACAAAACAAATGCCTGGGATAATTAATTTATGAAGACAAAAACTTGGTTTTGGCTCAGAGATTAGGAGAGTTCAGTCTATGAGTGACGGGTCCTACTGCTTTGGGTGTATACTGGAGCAGCACTTGTGGATGGAAACTTATGGTGGAGCAAAACCACTCACCTCCTCGTAAAAATCCTATATACAAAACAAAGAGACTAGATGTTCTGGCTTGCCAACAGTGACGCACCCCCAGTGACCAGAAGATCTCTCACTAGTCCCACCTCTTATTAGTGCTAGATCCTTATACTCTACCCACACTGACTTTTTGCCTGTCTATCCAAGTAGCATCTATCCAAAACAACTCCACATTTAAGATCTCAGTATTGTTGGGCTGGGAAGATAACTCAGCAGTCTAAGTGTCTGGCTGGCAAGCACAAGGACCTGGGTTCCATCCCTGGTACCACATGCTTCCTGGCTCTGGAACCCCAGGAGTGCCATACCGGCCCTGAAACTGGATACTGTAGTGCATTCCTATAATCCCAGTGCTGGGGAGGCTGAGACAGGAGGATGAGTCCTCATAGTGATGAGTCCAAGCTGCATAATGAGACCCTGTAACAATAGAGACCCTCATAACAATAGAGGTCTATTGTTACGAACTAATGAACATTGGAGAAAATCGGGGAAAAAAATGACTGGCTCAGCAGAAAATCAGGATCAAGCAAATTCCCACCAGCAGCTCCTTTGTCTTGGGCTCTCTGGCCATCCCCAGCCTGGCTGTGTAAAAGCCATCTTGGAGACAGCTGATATTGACTGCTTTTTACAACTGATTTTTTAAAAAAGAGAATAAAAATATTTTTAAAAAGCATTAGAAGTGATAGAGAATTTCACTAAACAAGATGATAGGAATTCGACAATGGTTGTCATATTGCATATGGTTGTCTTCAAATTAGTTGTCTAGATTACCAGATATAAGCATGCAGAATTGGTAAAAAAAATACTAAAAAGAAAAAAAATTAAGCATTGTCTGTTCTTTTCAATAGACCAGTACAAACCAGCAGTACAATGATCCCAGCTATCTTGTGTATATACATATATATTTTTTCCTTCCTTCTTTTTTTTTCCTTTTCCCTCATCTCAGTTGTTTCTTTCTCTTTCACAATATCCATTATACCTTTATGATTTTATTTACTCTTTAGGTTCTTACTCTAGGGACACAATATGATGCTTCCATATATGGGTCTGATTTATTTCACTTATAAATATGGTCCTTAGTTGCATCTAGTTACCTATGAAAGCCTTCCATTTAGCTGTTTTATAGCTCAGTAATACTCCACTGTATAAAGATGTCACATCTTTTTAATCCATTCCTCAGCTGATGGGCATTTAGGTTGTACCAAAGATTTAGCTACGACAAATTGTGCTGCTATAAACATGGGTATACATATATCACTGTGTGGTATGATGTTTTCAGCTCTTCTGGAGAAATGCTCAGGAGGGAAATAGCTGGATTGAATGAGATTTCCAGTCGTAGTTTTTTGAAGAATCTTCACATTGATTTCCGTAGTGGTTGTACCAGTCCATGCTCTCACTAACAGTGGAGAAGGGTTCTTCTGTCCCTACAGTCCCTCCAGCATTTGCTATTGGTGGACTTCCTGATGTTAGCCATTCTTTCTAGGGTGAGATGAAATCTCACTGTTGCTTTAATTTGCATTTCTTGAATGACTAATGATATTGAACATTTTTTCATATATTGATTTTACATTTGCATTTCTTCTCAGAGTATATATCCATCTCAGATACCCATTTTTGATTGGGTGTTTGAATTTTGGGGGCCTAAGTTTTAAATTCTTTTTATGTTCTAATTCTTTCTTTCTTTCTTTCTTTCTTTCTTTCTTTCTTTCTTTCTTTCTTTCTTCCTTCCTTTCACACACTGGGGATTGAACTCAGGACCTTGCACTTGCCAGGCAGGCACCTGTGCCCCTAAGTTATCTCCCTGGCTCCTAAATTCTTTATACGTTCTAGATAGAAGACCTTTATATGAGGGAGAGTTAGCTATTTTTTCCCCCAATTCATGGGTTTTCTTTTTACTGACGGTGATTTATTTTGATGTAGAAAAATTTTTCAATAAGACGAGATCCCAGTTGTTGATTCTTTGAAATCTTTCCCAAGAAGTTTGGGGGGTTTTGTTCATCAGGTCTCGGCCTCCCTCTAAGTCTTCAAGATTTCTACCTACTCTCTTCTCCAGTAGATTTAGTGTTTCTGTTTTAATATTTAGACCTTTGATCCGTTTCACCTTTAGTGCAGTGCATCGTGATGGTTTTGACTTTTGTGTCCTTGGTTTCCTATGATGTGGCATTGGCCTTCAGAGCCTTCAATTTTTCTGTTGCTCTGAAGAGAGTGGGTGATGACTCCGTGCTCTGTTTCCCAGAAAACAAGGTCAGACCTATGCCCTGCTCACTTTTCCTATAGCACAGGCGACAGCATCCTTTCTCTGAAGGATTACAAGTCCTTGAGAGCAGGACTGAGAGGAAGCTGTGCGATGTCCTGTAATGCATCAGATTCAGTACTGACAGTTGCAGGAAGGTGAGCGCGTGTGTGGACTCCTAGTGGAGCCTGGTGTACATGGGGTACTTTTTGCAGCTGTACTCATATTTAACATTCATGTACTGGGGCTCTTTAAACTCTAACAGTTGGAAGCTGTTTGGTTTAACCCGACAGCTGAGGAGTGGAGAGAAGCAGGAGCGGATGGAAAAAAGCGTTCTTGTCAGCAAGGCCTCAGCTTGAATCCTGGAGTTGAAGTACACTGGATGAATTGTACTCATGCCTCGTGTCTCCGTTTACCCATCTGTGAACTGGCACTACCAATCCTACCAATGACATCACTTCATCTGCATGGCATGTACCATCCTAAGTGCATTTTTAGGTAAAATGCCTGATTCCATTAATCCTTGCTACATTATTATTTTCATTTTATTGGGGGCCTAAGGGAGATTTAGAAAGGTGGAAATGACATGCTACCAAGTGAGAAAACCTGGATTTGAACTTAGGTTACAATGAGGACACAGCAGGTGCAAGTAATAGCTGCTCTAGTCCACTTCCTCCACTGCCCCCCCCATCCATTTTGCATGGTGGGGACTAAATAAGGAATTGCATTTGCTAGCTTTTGATTTACAGATACCATCTTCCAAACTCATCACTGAATTTTGTTACATCTCATCATAAAGAATTTTCTATGGCAGAAAATCAGAATGATTTGTTGAAGGTCACAGCCAGAAAGCCAATCTCCTAAATATCTGTTGTTCTCTGTGTTTTATGCAAGCGTGTTCCAAACCTATCTTTGTTACTCCTTAAAATATGATCTACTTCCTAGCATCAGATTAAGATGGAAATGAATTCTTACTAAATGTGCCTGGGTCGATCCAGACATCAGGGGAACAGCTGGGATGCTCCATCAAGTGGCGAGGGGGAGGGTAGACGAGGGTGAGGGAAGACGGCAGGAAAGCTCAGGGAACAAACCAGAGGATTAGAAAATTCTAGGCTTACTACGGAGAAGCTGTGAAGGGCCAAATACCCAGGGAGTAGAGAAGATTCTGGCAAGAACACACGTGACACTTTTCTCACCAATACTTCAGCTTTTATGGTTTTATAGAGGCAATGGGAACTTGTCTTTGAAAGACAACAAATATTTTATTATCTTTGATCATAGGATAGGTATCTGCTTACATAGGATTGTCTACTGGCCTTACCCACATGTAAACCCTTTAAACTGAAATACAAAGTCTTCTTCTAAGTTTTTTAAAGGTTCTTTTTCCTAAAGTCAGCATGCATCTTTCAGAGTATTTTGATTCAGTGTCCTTCTCTCTATCTTTTTATGGGCACAGGAGAAAGAAAGCTGGGATTTTGGGGACTGGAAATGACTGATGGTAGAAAGGGGGTTAACCAGGGAGATGAGCAAGACCTCTGTTGAGAGCGCTGTAGAAGGATGAGGGGCCTAATGTGAGGACCAGTAGTCCTTAGAAAGGGAACTCCTGATGTCCAGCTCCTGTACAGGGCCTGGTTCTCAGCTCATTCCATTACTGAGTGAATGTAGAGATGGATGCATCATAGCTTTGAGATTAAACCCATGAGTTAATTATTAATTATAAAAGAGACAAGGTGTTTCATTATGGTGAGGTGCTCTGGAGTGATCCACCAAGGAGTAATCCTTTCTCGCTGGTATGTGTGGATGAAGCTTCCTTGTTTGGCCTACACCAGGAAGCTCATTTACACTGCCTCATGAGAATCCGAGGAGGTCAGACCCTTGTTACTATTTTGCTAAAATAGAAGCCTGGGATCCAAAAGATCAAGCTGCTTGTTAAAGCTCATCCAGATAGCAAGGACCAGAGCTCAGAATCTTGTTCTCCTTCCCTGTCCTTAGCTAACCCAACCTTCAGCAAACTTTAGCCCATGACCGCTGCCTGTAAATTAAAGCTTTCTTGGAACACAGTCACATTCTTGCATGCACTATTGTCTGTGGCTATTTTCCTGTTATAAGAGCGGGCCTGAGCCCAACTGTTTACTGTCAGAAGTTCCTTTCCTGCAGAAATTCTCTGAAAAATTGTGTGCTGTTTATAAATTAACTAAAACTCCAACAAGGAACTTTGCTGACCCTGGAGGACTTAATGCAAGAAGTCCTGTTCACTTTGTTCCTTAAAGAGTCCCCAAATACATCTCTCTTCCATCTCCACCAGTGCCACCTCCATACTGCTTCAAGCCACTGCTGGAACTCTGATGGCTCCGGTTTCCTTGGGACATTGTTTGCCCAGGTGACCCTTCCCCAAAGCTTCCCAATCCCATTACACTTGGCCTAATGCACTTGACAAATGCCCAAATCTTTCCTGAGAGCTAGACAGTTCTAGGTGATCTGGCTCATGCCCTGAGTGCTGTCTCACTCTGCTTCCTTGTCCCGATCCTTATGGTCCAGGCACACACTGTTCCTTGAAATGGTTTGTGTGTACTTTGCTCCCTCCAACCCTGGGCCCTTTGCACCCATCTCTCTGTCTTCCTCAGATCCTCATGTACAACCCTCTCCCTTCACCTTACTGGTACCTTGTTTTAACTCTTTGTGTGCATCTCTTCAAGCCTGGCATGCAGCCATGTAAGCACCTACTAGGTGAACGGTACAGAACTCTGGAGAGACACGCCATTCATCCTATAATTTAAGTGCATGAAATCTATTTTAGGACAGGGGAAGTTATCTAAATAAACAATTGATTGAGAAATTATCAAGTCTCAGCACAATGCCTACCATTTACCACCACCAGTTTCAGTTAGTTATTAATAAATCCATTTACAGAAGGAGAAACAGAAATATAGAAAAAGTCCTAAAGCTATTCAGGTGGTCAGGTCGCACAGCTAAGACTGGAACCCTGGTCCTTCTGCATTGACAACTTGGGCCCTCAGTTATTAAGCCTTTCTAAAATTCAGTGCTCTAATCCTTCATGCTGAGGGTAAAGGCTGTGTTTTATTATCTGTTACTTCATTTGCCCATTTTCTAAAGCGTGTGCTTATCTTGCTGAAAAAGATGAGTAGGAGGATGGACCCTGGAGAGGTTCTGAGAGAAGACAGAAAGCTCCATCATGTGTTACTGAGGGTGACGATAAGGCTCGGGGCAGGAGTGAAGGGGACAAAGAGTGATGACATTCAGAAAAGAAACGCACATCCACAGGGGTCCCTTTCATTTCTGCTCTCTAGGTGGGGGTGTCACCCACAGCGCTCCCTTCTCTGTCTCTTCTGTGAACTGTTCACCTTGTATTGGCATGTTGAGAATGAGTATTGTACTATGAGTCTCTGTGGTTTTTACACAGAGTCATACATGAAAAATGTAATTAGCAAGCTACTTTTTCTTAGTTCCATGAGAAGAAAGATTTGCATTAACAGTGTTTAGACAACATATCATGTCTGCATCTTGTACTCTGTACAACTACCATGAAGACAACAATATACAATGTATTAATTCTTGTAACTGTCCTAACCTCTTTTGAAAATGTCTCCTTGTTATTTCTTTCTCATTAAAATTAGTGAAATTAAAAAAAGATAAAAGCAAACAATTTTAAAAAATTATGAAAAATATCCTGAAGAACCTCTTCTAGAGCTCAGCCAGGGTAGCAACGGAACAACGCAACAGTAGGTGGCGCTAGATGCCATCGCTTTCAGCCAAGTCCCTGCTTGCTTTGAATCTTTCTCAGCTCCCTTTCCTCTGTCTTGATTGAAATGGAAATTGGCTGCCAGCATCAGTGAGCCCTATCAGCCCTGGGCCTAAGCCTGCATGCAGCAGCCAATGTGCTATTCACCTAATTAAAAAATTAATCAAATATATTAATCTCATAAGCTCTTTTGAAAGACTATCTGAAGGGCCTGCGGTCCATCTGTCAAACACCAGTAACCAATGGGAATCTGCATGATGGACCAGGCGCTGCCTTTCCAGGTCTTGAAAGAACCTTAAGAAATGGGGCCCCGGATGTGACCATCATTATGTTCTGTACTGCGAACCTTGCCAGTGATAGTTCTGTTTAATAACAGGGCTTGCGTTCCATGTGTCGGGAAATGCTGTAGGTTAGAGAGGGCAGATGGACTCCAACTAGACTGCCAGCTTCAATCTGCCCAAGAGCAGCACTGTGGTTCAGTATCATAGAAGACACTTCTGCGGTTGGTTAGTGATGTCTGCCATGGGCCAGGTTGGGAACAACAACATCAGTGACATGCAATTGCCATTCCTGCATGGGATTCTTTGCCTGCCTTTTCTCAAGAAATCCTCACAATCACTCCTAAGTGTTGAGCACTGTGATTATTACTGTCCTTGTTTTATGATTGGCTGATCTGAGCCCAGAGAGGCTGAATAGCTTGCCTGAGGTCACCTAGCTCGTGAGAGACAGAATCAGAAGTTGGAATGGCCTGGTTGCCTGTGGAATTGCCTCTGTTGCTTTTCATACCAGGATTTATTTCCTTCATTGGAAATGAAACGTCATTTGGCAATCCATCCTGGAGAAATGAAACAAGGAGTGAGCTCAGAAAGTCTCTTTTTCTGTTGTCACAGGCCTGGAAAGAAGAGTGTGTTGGAGATTAAGTCCGTATGGGACTCCAGTCCATTATCTCTTTCCCTGGTAGAAGATGAGGCTGATGTTTCTGCTATAATCAAGTGAACCCCCTGAAGGTGCAAAGAAACCTACCCTGCTTCTGATTAATATTTTTTAACCTCATTTTTCACATAAGAAATAGAAGTAGAGTTGAGTTTAAAACACTGGTGAAAGAGAAAAAAGCTAAGATGTGGAAGGGCTAAGAGGGGGCTTGAACCTTGGGAGAATCCTGAGTGTGTCCACAGGGCCACTAGGATGTGAGTTCTAGGATGCTGTCCCCAGGATGTCATGCCAGTCTATGTGGGACATGCTAGGAGCCTCAATGAGTGACAAGAGCAGCCCAGACACATTAAAGTGCCTAAGATGTGTTAGAAATGGGATACACATAGGGTGCTGGATAAGACACCATTCTTGCCCTCAGGGAGCTCTGAATCTAAGCAACTCCACTTCAAGGTGGTGGTAAATTGTAGGCACCAAATACAGCATGAAGGCCATAAGGGTACTGACAGAGATCCAGATGGAGCTGAAAACAAAAAGCGGATGAAATGTGTATGAGGGCTCAGAACAAGACCTCCCAGGACATGCTCTTGGTACCTTGGTAGCCCCAGTGCGTTGCACAGAAAGATACTGGGAGGATCTCACCAGTGATGTCTCCCTGCCCCTCTTGCATTGCCTGTCCCAAACAAGCCATAAAATCTAGAAAAATCACTCTCTGACCTCCTTTTTTTCTCCCAAAGACCCTCATGTGACTGCTGTCCTGACTTAGCTGGGGGGAAGGGAGCCTCATAGAGACACAGACAACGTGCTCCCACCCCCAATGTGCTGCTTGTAGATCAGTCTTTTGTCCAGGCTGACTTCTCCACAGTCACCCACTTCTTTCATCAGATTTAACATAGAACTACAATATCTTCGTGGTTCAATCCCTGGCATCACAAGCCTTTCTGGCCCCATTCCTCGGGGCACACTAAAATGGCAATTGAGACTGGGTGGGGTGGTGCAGGCCTGTAATCCCCGTGCTTGGGAGGCTGAAAACAGGAGGAATGCCATGAGTCTAATCTACGTCGTGAGACTCTGTAGACCCTGTACTAAAAACCTAGGTATCTTAGTCTTCATTTCTGAAGACTCTCCCTCAAAAGGTTCAGCTATATACGTTTGTTACATGTTTTATCTTGGTTTGTTTTTGTTACAGGACTATGAGCCACAACAGTGGGTGAAGTAGAGCTATGATTTTTGTTCCTTTACAGGTATTTCAGACAGAGAGCTTGGCATGACTGGCATGTGCAAGATGGCAGGGGTGGGGAAGACAAAGGAGACAAAGGCTCTTCTGATGACCTGAAGTGGAAGAGAATATGCCTGAGGCCTGTAATGTTGCTGAGGAGCTACTTCAGCCAAATTATGTGCCAGGCAGAGCCCCTGCTAACGACTGAGGGTGGAGGGTTGAGTTTAATATGATTTTAAAAAGTGAACTTACTTGTTTTAGAATAGGATATATGGTACAGGATCTCATCATCATACAGCTTGGACTTGTAGTCATCCTCCTGTTTTCAACCTCCTCAGTGCTGGGATTGCAGGCTTGTGCCACTGTCACCATGCCCAGGCTTAGTAGGGCCTACATTGGTGCTGGGGAATCTAACCCTAGTCCCCGTGTTTGCCTAAGCAGGAGTTTAATCTCTTGAGTTATCTCACTGGTCCAGTAGGTAGTATTTTTAAATGGCTTAAAAAAATATACCGAGGGGTAGGTAGCTGAAACATTACTTCTACTGTGTTGCCTGGCTATTCACTTTTTCCACTTAGTATTATCAAGTTCTTGTGTATCCTTCTACAGAAGTTTTGAAATAAACACACAGAAATACTGTACACATACACAGTATTCCTTACAAGTACTCTGTCCTTACACAAATATACAAGTGGCATTATTGTTTGTGTGATGATCCTCAAATATATATAATATGTATATATCTGTATATATATATATATATATATATATATATATATATATCTGTATCTATATCTGTATCTATCCTGGGAGCAGCTGGGTACTCAAGGTGAATAAGTAGGCTAGGGCAGGATGGTGGGGGAAGGAATGGCCAGCACAGAAGCTATGGAGAAACATGCTTTGTTTTTTGGATAAAGTTTTATTGGCACATAAGCACTGCCCACTTATTTGTATGTGGTCTATGGCTGCTTCCGTATTGTCAAGCAGAGCTGCTTAATTGGAACAGAGACTATATGGTCCGTGAAGACTGAAAAAGTTTTCTCTCAAAAAAAAATCAACTGAATCCTGGTTTGAATGAAGGAGCCATACTTCCTTATAAATGAATTTTTAGCTAGCCATAGATTATTTTCAAGGACAAGCAAGAATACTACCCCTGAATAACCAAGTGTAGTAATTCCAACCTTCATCCCCTCAATGTGTCAACGTGTCTGGAGTCTTTTCTATAATTCTTGCCATTATCTCTACAATCATGTTTGAGAAGATTGGACAGCTGGAAATCATGGTAGTGGACAAGAATTGCAGTCTATTACCTGGCTCCCTGTGCAGGAAACATATAGGCACAGGAAATCTTTTGCTTCTATTTTATTTTACTTAAAAGAAAATAGATACTGGGGAAAATCTAAGCCTTTCAGGCCCACATGATACATCTTTTTTCATTTCTTAATTATTTGTTGGTGTGAGGGCTTGAACAGAGTGAAAATAACAATGTCGTTTATTAAGGGCCTGGTTCCAGCTGGCTGGTGGTGCCATGCCTCCTTTCTACAGTGCAAAGTACCTTTTAGCGTACGCTCCAGCAACTTCCCCAGACGCTACTTTTGGTTGCCACGGGTGGTAGTGGGTGTGTCTAGTGCATAGAAACCAGCAATGCTGCCAGATGCCCTGCAATGTGCTCAATTGTCTTTTTTTTTTTTTTTCCTTCTATCCCACAAAGCTGGGCCTGGCCCAAGCTGACAAGACTGTAAGACTGAGCAACACGGTTGTGGAAGACAAGAACCGTGTTTTTATTCCCCACACCCCAAGGCCTGTTGATGATTAAAATTGGGGTTTACTTTTCCTCTACACGCATCTCAGGTAGGCAGCCTCCCAGATGGCTTAGAGTAGCCCCCTCCCTTCATGCCATCGAGTAAGCCTCCCCAGGAAAGTGGGCTGAACCCAGGAAGTCATTTAATGTCACTTCTGAGGTGAGGTATGAATATGGCATCTGCCTTGCGTACCTACTCTCACTTGGGGAAAAGGCAGCTTCTAAGTTGTGAGTCTCTCTTGGAGAGATACCCATATGCCAAGGAGCAGGCAGCCAGGCATGGTGGTGCACAATTATAAGCCTGGCATTCTGGGAGGCTGTGGCAGGATACCTTCAAGCTCAAACCTAGCTTGGGCAACTCAGCGACTCTGTGTAGCTGAGGATGTAGCTGAATGTTAAGATCCGAGTTTCAGTCTCCATTACCTCAAAAAAGCAAAACTCCAATCAACATAAAGAAGAATAAGGAACTTGTGTCTCTAGCCAACGCCAGTGAGCACCTGCTGCCTGCTAAGAGACATGTGAATAAACTTGTAAGTGACCTCACCCCAGCTGAGCCTTGAGGTAACAGGCTTGTAGCTACTGTCTTGGTTTTGTTCTTGGGAGACACCCTGACCCAGCTGATCTTCACTAAGTTTTGCCTGGGTTCCTGACCCACACAAACTGGGAGATGACAAATGTGAATTATCTTTTTTTAAAATTTTATTTATTTATTTATTTATTTTGTTTCACAACTTTTGTTTGTTTGTTTATTTTTATGGCCGGCTCAGCCTGCCCTAAGGGCAGGGCTGGCGCAGCATGTAGTGCCGGGGATTGAACTGCGGTCCCTGCAGCAGCCCAAGCTTTCCTAAGCAGGTGCTTTAGACCACTGAGCCATCCTGCCAGGCCCCAATGTGCATTATTTAAACCTCTGAGTTTTGCAGTGGTCTATGACATAACAGTATACAACTACAGTACAGCCACAGAGGAATAAGCTTTCCATAGAAAATGGTGATCTGGGTGACATAAACTCATTGTTCTCTCTTTAGCATTTAATTACAGGCTTAATGAAACTGGTTTGACCAAAGGATTCCTAACTATGGTTGAGGAAAGAGTATCGGTGATTTCCAGAGTGTGAACTGTGTTGGAAGGTGACTTGATAGCAAACAAGATCATCCCACACCTGAGCTATCACAGGGGCACAAATGATGGCTGTACTGAGATGCACTGACTTTAGAGTCAGAGACTTGGGTTCAAATCCCAGTTCTGCCATTTGCAAACTGCAACTCTGGCTGAGAGCCATAAGAGATATGTGTCAGGCTGGCGCATGCCAGTAATTACAGCGCTTAGGAGGATGAGGCAGGAGGATTGCTGTGAGTTTGAGCCTCACTTGGGTTACAAAGTGAGTTCAAAGTCAGCCTGAACTGCATAGTGAGATCTTGTCTCAAAAAGATGAAAAAAGAAAGAAAGAAAGAAAGAGTTATTAAATCTAAAACAACTGCAACCAAACTGCATGAAGGGGCAGATAAATTGATAAGGCTGTAGAGTCGGGCGAACTACTGGATTGTGTTCACTGTAAGTAGAACAATAATCTGGAAATTTAGATGATTATGATGATTAACAAATATTGATAATATACATTAATGTAATTTCCTGTGACTGTTCTATACATGCGCTGGTCTTGCCCTCTTTTTCGCCCTCCCTTAACCCTCATGCCACACCTCCCCCTTCTCAAGCCTTACCAACTCCCCATGGAGTACTTGGCTATGTATAGCTTGCTTCGCTTAACACCATATCCTCCCATTCCACCCATCTTCCAAAAATTACAGGGTTCCATTCTTCTGTATGGTTGACTGATACTCTAGTGAGCCTACACACCACAGTTTCTCCATCCATTCATCTGTTGATGGACACCAAGACTAGTTCTGCATCTTAGCTACAGAGAGCAGTGCCACACTAGATTTGGGTATGTGGGTATCTCTTTCATATGAGGACTTCACTTTTGCTGGAGTGGTACAGCTGGGCCATCTGGTAGCTCTTGTTTTAGTTTTCTAAGAAATCTCCATATTGGTTCCCATACAGTTGTCTAGAAGGTTCTTGTTTTCACATCCTCACAGGCACTTGCTGTCCTGGTTGGGCCTTTCTCAATCAGTATGCGTGCACATGTGTGGCGAGTGTATGCTACATTTTACCATTTTAAATTTCCCCCCTGCCCTTGGCCGTGCATCTTCTAGGACTGTCATGCTTTACTTGTGGACAGGACATTCACACCAAGGGCAATCACTATATTCCCCTCTGTGGTTCTGGAGGTCCCTCTGGTGCTTCTTGCTGGCTCTTGTGACACTGTGGTGGCTGATCTGGCATCTCTCGGGAGGAGCAGAGGTTTCTTCTCAGCACAGCTGTCCTCAGAATTTCTATCCCGTGTATTTAGGACATTGAATGTTACAAAGACTCACCGCCAATGAAGAAGCTCTGGAAACAGTCCCTGAAGCCACCACTATGATATCTCTTGTCTATCTCTGAGTCCTGGAGACAGAATATGCCCCTGATATGTAGCACAGTCTGGCGGTCCTCCTGCAGCTTAAGCATCCAGGGTGATGGTAAACAGGCCAAGGTTTGGGTTTCAAGATTCTGCTTATACTCGTGACGTACGAAGAAATACAAGCAGGTCTCGTTTAAAATCTTTCTCTTTGCTCTGCTTGCCTTTATTCTGTTTTGTATTCATCTTTGAAACACAACATTCAAAACAACCCTATTAAATAGCTGTTCCCATCATCTGCAAATTGTGCCTTCTCTCTCTCTCTTCCTGAGATCTAGCCTGGCAGGGTACACAAAGAGCTGACCTTGCTGTCTTGTGTCTTTGGTCTAGGGCACAATGCCCAACAAAGAGTGGTTTCCTGGCAGTTAGGTGCTGAGTGAGTGGATGAACAGATGGATGCAAATGAAACTATGTAGTTTATTGATTTCTAAGTTGACTCCACTTAGAAACAAAAGCCTGGGAAGTGGAATTAAAGAAACAGAATGTGAACGTTGTCAATCCTAACAGCGTAAAAGTAGTAGTGAAGGGTGCAAGGCCGACTGAGAAGGGGATCTGCTCGTTGACAAAGCACGGAGCCAAAGAGCCTTTCTGTGGTGAATGCGGTAAGAAATACCAGTGTCACCTAACTTTTAAAAGTTACAGAACAGGGCTGGGGATATAGCTCAGTGGAATAAGCACCTGCCTGGCAAGTGCAAGTTCATGAGTTCAGTTCCCACTGTAAAAAATAATAACTAGAGAACTAACCAGTAGGGGAGCTAAGACAGCACTCCTTTTGAGAGGGCAGGAGGTTACGTAGGAATGCAAAGGGGCTAGATTCTCATCTTGCATAGCAAAAGCTATTAAGGTCTTAAATGAATAAACTTAGAACCTCTGGTAAAATCTGAATAATTTTAGGGATGTGGATCATCAGAGGAAATCACAAAAAGTGTGCTAGAATTGGCTGTTTCCATGGATGGCATCAAGAATCAGAGGGGAGAACAGTGGTCTTCCTGTTCTTTAGTGCAAGATTATCCACGCTCACTTTTAAAAAGTTCATGTGTGCTGTACATTAATTTTCTAAAAATGGAAGGAGTTTGAGAGCTCCAGTTGCAATTAAAATACAGAGTCCCACTTTGTTCCTGTGAAAATCAACAAGCACAACAAGCCCCTGTAATATCCGTCCTTATTTCAGAGTCAAGACAAAATTAATTTGGAAGAGAAAATACAGCCAGAGAGCAGAGCTAGCAACCTCAGAAAATTCAGGGAAATGTAATTGAGTAAGAATTATCTCCTTAATTACTTCTGACCAAATCAATAACAACGCTAGATGAGAAACCACGGTCTCCACCAATGAGTATCAAGTTGCTGAGAAACTAATTGGGGTTCGGACTTGTTTGAGAAGCAAAACACCTCCTTTGCAGCTGCAAACATAGCTCCTGGCAGTGGGTGCTGGTGGTGAGCAGGGGCAGGACAAGACTGCGGCCCACAGCAACACACTCATAATTTTCAGACGTGAAAGCCTCAACCAGGGCGAGTCCTTTAAAGAAGTCAGAGAAGGGCACCTTTGATGGTTTAAGATGCTCATTTTCATGCCTTTCTGGGGGAAAATTTGGGCAAAGCAGTTCCTGAGGCAAATTGCCATAAAGGCAGGTGACAGAGGAGTGGGGTGGTGGGGGACTTTCATACTTGCAGAACATAAGCTTTCAGACGGGATTGCCAAGATTTCTTTAAAACAGTCTTGGGAATATTATTATTATTATTATTATTATTATTATTATTATTATTTTGTCTTTTTGAGACAGGGTCTCACTATGCAGTTCAGGCTGGCCTTGGGCTCACTTTTGTAGCCCAGGCTGGTCTTGAACTCACACCGATCCTCTTGCCTCAGCCTCCCGAGTGCTGGGATTACAGGCGTGCGCCACCATGGCCGGCTTGGGAATATTACTGAGGAGGTGGCAGGAAGGATTTTTGACTTGAACGGGCTCTTCTGAGTGCACCTCTGGGTCTGTCATGGTTTTGCCACCAGGTAAAAGACTTTTTGGACCTGAGGTTCAAGGGTGCTTCAGTTGCCTAACCTTCTCATGATGGTCGATCTTGACCACCATGACTTGAATAGATTGGGAAATGGTTAGGAAACTGGTACAGCACACTGGGGAGTACATCTGCAGGAATGTGGAGCAGCCACATGGGGTGGGGAGACCTACCTGGATCAGAGTGGCACCACCCAATAATGCAGGAACCCGGATGGAGCAAAGGTAGCAGGAGAAGGATGCTCATAAGCCCAGGATCTCTGGATGGTTCATGGGGATAATCACAGAGCCTACTTTAGAGGGTTGTGATGGACATTCAGTATACTGGTATGTGTGTAAACTGCTCAGGACAGAGCCGGGTTTATGGGAGCTCTCAATAAATGCTAGTTGTTAATGTAATTGTTATAATTAATAAATTGTGCTGTTAATGAAGGTATTAAACACAGGTGATCTGCCACATGACCTCAGTCTCATTACAGTAGCTGAATTACAGTAGCTGCTGCTTCCTTGGTCTCATCGGTGAAATAGGGTTATTATCCACCCTTTTGCTCATGATACCAGAGCATTATGAGGATTAATTAGAAGTTTTATAATGTCCTGTGCGCTTTGATGCTCTATAAACAGAGAAATGTGATGGTGGAATATTTAAGTAATCCCCATTACTGAGGACCTTGAATTGCTTTTCTGATCTTACAAAAGGAAATCGAATCCTCCAAAGAATTTAAACCGATCTGAAGAAAAATAAAAGAAGACTGGAATTTTAACACCCACCAACATCATAGAAACTCATCAGGACTGGATATCTAGTACCAGTGTTCTGTTCTACATTCCAAAATACTGAGAATATGGAAGGAGATGATTTCTGTGGGGCTTTCTTCCTGAAGAGTCTCACAATCTCCAAGCTCGTTCACGGGTATGATTCCACTCTGTCCTCTGCTGGGTCCGCAGCCTTGTGTATTCAGGCTAGCACGCAACAAGCATCATATAAGTGCTAAACAAAGATGAGGGTGGATGCACAAATAGAGGGAAAAATGGATGGACAGATGGATGGATGGATGGATGGATGGATGAGTGGGTGGATGGATACAATCCTCAACTTCTTGGTGACTGGTGAATAGGGAGGTTGGTTGGTCTGGCCCCGAATACAAGGGCCAAATTGGAAAAGAGTCACATTGGTATTGGATGAGAAAGCTACAAAGGCAGTGTGACGGACTGGAGAGACGTTTAGCATTATACAGACCTGAGCCTTCCTTCATTTTCTGGCGATGTCTCCATATTAACTCTTAGGGCTGGCCAAATAGCTCAGTGGATTAAAGTGCCTGCAAGCAGGCTCAGGGGCCAAGGGGCTCGATCCCTGGGGCACAGAGACAGCAGTTGAGATTGGCTGTTGTGGTGCGCGCCTGTAATCGCAGCTCTTGGGAGGCTGTAAACAGGCGGTTCACTAGGAGTCTGATCTAGTAGTGAGACCCTGAACACCCTGTAGCCCCTTCCCTAAGATACAAATAAAGTAAAATAAATATAAATATGAACTCTTCTGCACTCAATACCTTATCTAGGTGCCAAATATCATTATGCTGCTCTGACACGTGAAGAACAAACTGTCGACTGACTTACCCTACGTGAGCATGATGTGAGGCATCCTTCAGCCTAGTAGCGTGTTTTCAATCTTGCAAATGAAGTGTGCTACACAGGCAATACTTAACGCAATAGCAGTGCAGTGTAATTTCAGGCATGGAAAAGGCGTTCCTGTGTCAAGTTATATTTTAGGGCGGGACTATGCTGGTCTGCCCTTAGATTGCTGACCACAGGTGATGTCCTATTCCGACCACACTGAAGGGAGTGGGTGGCTGAGCAGCACGCTCATCAGTAGCCATCATGGCGGACGAGCACCGGGAGGGCTGAGGCTTGTGGTGTCACCCTTGCCTTCCCTTCCCCATCTTCAGAGTCTCACCGAGGAGCTCTTAGGGAGAAGGCAGGCCCTCTTGAGGCTTTGATCTTTGGTTCTGTGAGTTCCAGATTCCCTTTGAAGTATGATTGTAATTAAAAGGGGGAAAATCCTACAAGCACTTAAAAAAAAAAAAAAAAAAAAAAAACCTTGAGCAGAAACCAGATGAAGTCTGGCTATGAAAGGCTCAGTTGGCAGAGTTTCCTGATTCAACAGCTGGCTCTGTATGTCAGGCTCCAAGGGGCGGGCGGGGGGAGAAGTTGGCTACTTGTTTGAAGGAACTTTATTCTGAATGAGCTGGAACTGAAAAGGTCTCTTAATCCCTTGAGAGAAAAAAGACTTCTTTTGAGCAGACGGAAGTGTGAGAAAAATGTTGGCAGGAAGAAGAAGGGGAGTAATTAGGTTGGATCCCAGGTCCCTTGTTCTACAAGAGCGTGCCTGTGTGGGTCCTGGCCACATCTCTTTTTGAGCATTTCACCAACGAGGGGGATGACCCCCATTTGTCATGCAAGTCTTCCAGAGCTGGCTCTTCATCCCAAGCTAGGGACATGGAGACTCTTTCTTTGGGAGCAAGATTAATTAGGGTTACTTGAATTGAACAAATATTCAGGTCCATATTTGTTTTCTTAATAGAGCCATTTATTAGTTTGCAAAACTTCTTTGGACTACAGGTATCCCAGGATTCCAGTACAAATTCACCACTATATGATCCTAGACAACTTCACCAAGCATCACTTTCCTCTTCTATAAAATGGAGACATTGTAGCATGGTTTTCCTTTTTAGAGATGCAGTGAGGATTAGAGATAATGAATCTAAGGTACCTTGTGTAGCACCTGGTATTTAGCGTGTGGTTAATAAATGTTGACTATTAAGGCAATTATGACCTCTGCCAATAAGTTCCCCAGCTCTTGAAAGCAGTGCTTAAACTAAACCTTACTAGAAAGGGCCATATTCATTAAAGCAATCTTAAGCTTCTAAAAGGATTCTCCAGACAGGCTGTCTGGTTGTGCTATGCTGGTTCCACTACTTACTAGTATCCATAATCACATTCATTAGTAAATAGAGGAGAAGTGAACAATTACACCTCTAAGGTCTGTTTCAATGGGCTCTGTGAGTCATATATCCTGTTTTTCTTTGAGAAAAACCCATCCCAAAGTCCTTGGTGTAGTGCCTTGTTTCTCAGCCCACCTACAGCCATGGTGCTGGCTTCCTGACTGGCCTCAGGGGTTCCCACTGACATTCTTCCTTCTTCACAAGTGGTAGTGGGCTAAATAGAATCCCTCTAAATTCCATTTCCACCTGAGATCTCAGAATGGGACCTCATGTGAAATGAGTCTTTGCAGATGCAATTAGACAAGGTCATAGTTGGTTATAGTACCATCCAATCTCAATGAGTGATGTCCTTATAAGAAAAAGAGGTCACACAAATAGGACAGCATTTGTGATGGAGGCAGAAAAGGGAAGAGTCTGTGAGCCAAGAAACACCAAGAATTGCCAGAGCCATCAGAAGCTAGAAGAGAGATATGACACTGTTTTTTTCTAAGAACCCCTTGAAAGAAGCAACCATGCTAATATATTTGGTTAGGATGTATCACCTCCTGAAATGTGACACAATATATTCTGTTTTTTTTTAAAAGGAATTAAAGAATTAAAAAATTGCAAACAATAACACATTTCAATACAGATGATAGATCAACAATCCTTGTTATATTGTGTATAATGATCTTCAGAGTAATTGTTCAGATTAACAGTACATGTATGCAAAACTGATAAAAATTAAACATTAATTGTTCCTTTCAATAAAGCAATAGAAATTAGTAATACAATTATTTTAGCTATCTTGTGTGTATATATGTATACGTTTTTCCTATTCCTTTTCTCCTTTTCCTCATCCCAGTTCTTCACATTTCAGCTATTTTTTTCCCTTTCACAATATCTATTTTAACTTTCAGAGTTTATGTACTCTTTCTGTTTCTTACATTAGGGAGGCAATGTGATCTTTACACATGCAGATTTGATTTATTTCACTTAGGAGTATGGTTTCTAGTTGCATCCATTTACATATAAAAGTCATAAGTTTATCTTTCTTTTTTTTTTAACATATTTACGACAGGGTCTACAGAGGCTACAGGGTCTCACTACGTAGTTCTGACTTGTAGTGATTCTCCTATTTTCAGCCTCCTGAAGTACTCGGATTAGGTGCATGACCCAGGTCTATCACCATGCACTAAACTAAATTTGAAATGGATTAAGATCTAAATATTAAACCAGAAACACTAAATCTCTTGGAAGAGAAAGTAGGAGGAAATCTTAAAGACGTTGATGTAGGCAAGCAGTTCATGGACAAAAATCAACCGCACTTTTAATACTCGAAAGAATTAGCAGCTAGGACCTTCTCTTACTGAGAAGATTTTGCACGTCAAAAGAAATTCCCAACAGAGTAAAAACACAACCCACGAATTTTGAAAAAATTTTTAACTAATAAGTATGCAGACAAAAAGTCGTCTATCTGGAATTTATAAAGAATTGAAAAACACTAGGGTCCCAAAATTTAAGGACCTAATCCAGAAATGGGCACCTCTGATGAGCACACATTTTTCAGAGGAAGAAATAGTAGAAGCTAATAAATATGCCAAATACATTACTAGCCATCCGTGAATTGCAAATTAAAACAACACTAAAATACTATCTCTCTCTCCAGAAAGAAGTATCGTAAAGAAATCAACAAGACTGGGGAAATAGGTCAGTAGAATAAGTGCTTACCTGGCAACTGCAAGGTCCTGAGTTCAATCCCCAGTACCGCCAAAAAAAAAAAAAAAAAAAAAAAAAAAAAAAAAAAAAAAAAAAAAAAAAAAAAAAAAAAAAAAAAAAAAAAAAAAAAAAAAAAAAAAAAAAAAAAAAAAAAAAAAAAAAAAAAAAAATCAACAAACAACAAATATTGGAGAGGCTGTGGGGAAAAAGGAACACCTCTGCTGTTGGTGGGAATGTAGACTGGTGCAACCATTCTGGAAATCAGTGTGGAGATTCCTTAAAAAATTAGGACTGTAAATTCCATTCAATCCAGCTATCATGGGGCCGCAGAGGAAAGTGACTGGTGATGTACAGTGTGCCTAAGGAAACTCACCTAGAGAGAGAGTATTCTTTCAGGCTTCCACAGAGAGCAAATTGGTCAAGCAATGGTCATGATTCATCCTGATGGCTGACACTGACAAAAATTCTTCAAACTGCAGTACATGGCTTCAGGGTAAATCCTGAGGGGACCTGACTGATCTTGTCAGATACAAAAGTTACATTTTTTGTAATAGAGGTCTTGCTTTATCTTGGTCTTAACCATCCAGTGGAAAAGTCTAACCACAGGGTATAAAAAGGAAAGCCATATTAATATGCTAAGTTGTAAAAGGCTAAGTTAGTCAGCTTTCAATAGTGTCAGATGAACTGATAATCCACTACTGTTTTGGATTATTGGACTATATATATGGTTATTGTGTGGATTACCACAAGGTACATGAACACGAAGCATGTAGTCCCTCCACCATAAAATTATTTCATTTTCCTCATGTCAGGTATAAAGAACTGGAGGAGATGTCTTTAAAATACTAAAGGGAAGAGGAAGGAGAGACAAGAGGAAAGAACATGGACTTTAGCGTCAGAAAGACATGTTTCAAGCCTTTTAATTTACCTCCTGGTAGAGTGACCTTGGAAATATCCTTTACCTTTTCTAAGTCTAAATATTTTAATCTCTAAACTGCCCCAAGTACTCATACCTATTTTGTGGTGTGGGTATGATGAGTAGGTTTGGTGCGCACAGAGTGCCTGGTATGTCACTAGCTGTTGGCAAATGGTATCTGTCAATTCTTCTTTAGCAGGAATTTTATTAGTTCAACAGATATATTATGGGGACCTATTCAAAGTTTGTCATTGTTTCAGGATCTTGGGACTTGAAGATGCTAATGCTGATGATGCTGAGGGCTTTTGAACATTGTTTTCAAGACCAAAGAAGATGTGCATTAACATCTGGAGGTTTCAGTGAAGTCCTGTTAGGTCAGAAAAGGCCATTTGACCTTCCCCCACTCTGAGGAAGGTTCTATTAGGTGAATCTCAATTTCCTCCCTGCATTCCTTTACTTAAAATTTTACACAGATGCAGAAATCTAAGGACTGGAGATATTTCTATCCAGTTGAAACCTGTCCAGTTATATACACAGGGTACCACTTCGAAGGCTGTTTTCTAAGCCTCTGGAAGAAAATTCTACTTGGAAAACTTTCCCAGTGGCTTGTTCTTTGAGGGTGATTTGATTCCTCATGTCTGTATTTATTCAGTGTACATTCCAAAAGTCATTTATTGCAGCCACATTTTTAAAAATATAAACCTGCTTCCAGTTTAATGCATGTACAAATCTCTGGGATAGATCCATGTTGTGAGTGGAGATGCAGACAAAATACATACTATTCAGGAGCAGTGAAAGCGGACAGAATGACTACAGAAAGTATAAAGTGAGAAATACACTGTGGACCTCTTTGATGTTATTGTGAGATACATTTTCCTCCCTCTTCCCTCTGAAAGGAAAATTTAAACCATATTTCCTGTACTAAGAGCCTAATCTTTGCAATGCTCCAAATCTCATTTTAACGAGTACACATGATTGAGTTTGTCTAACTAGAGATTTAATGACCTGTGAAATGTGTCGTGAGCACCTGGCAACCCTCAAAAACTTTTATATAGCAACTGCACTTCGCAAACATGAAATCTAGAGCTGATATATTTGATTTGGCTTTGTTTAGGCAGCAAAGCCCACTCTCTTCCAGTAATACGTTTTGCAGGAATATGGCCTATGTATTGAAACTGAACACCAAATAGCATGGGTATTTTCCTTATTGAGTGATCATTCTTTGTTTACTGGGCATCACTATGTGCGAATTTTTGTGTTAAGGTGTTTGATGTTAGGGATAACAATGATAATAGCAGTCACATTTCACTGAATGCATATCATATACCTTGTGCTGGGCAAGAATTTGTCATTGAAATTTCTTATTTCATTTACACCATAATTCTTTAAAGTAAATTTACTGTGATTATCATAGTCATCTTTTTTCTAGTGCTAGGCATTGGACCCAGGTCCACAAACATGGTCAATATGTGCTCTACCTCTGAGCTATGTCTCAGTTGCTACCAGCAACATTTTATAGATGAAGCCACCATCCAAGGTGAATCATCCTCAATCCTAATTTGAAAGGAGGAATCAGATTGGCTAAGCATGGGTTAAGTGTCTGCACTAGGTTTCCCATTGGTGGACGCAATACTCGACACACAATTTAAAGGAGAAATTTAATTTGGCTCATGTATGACTGAGGATGCAGTCCATGGTCCAAGGAAGAAACAGCATGGTAGAAGGACATGGTAGAACAAGGCTGCTTAGTTTACAGAAGCAGGGAAACACAACAGGGCAACAATGTCATAGAGGAAAGACACATCCAGAAACATACTTCACCAGTCTCCTGGGAATTTCTAGGCCAATCAGTTTGACGCAATCAAACTTAACCTTCATAGTGTCTGTCTCTGTTCACTAACGCAAAGTGAGGTAAAGAGAGTGGGGAAGTTACACAGTTCAAAACTGAGGACAGGCCAGCAAAAAGAAGTCCTTAAACAAGCAGCATCTCTGCGAAAAGCCATCCCCTTGTACATCTGCTGGTTTCAGAGAATAGATGTGGGAAGAGATAATGAGATGAGGGAGATCAATGATGCCCTGGGTCTTGGGGCATCTGCTTTGAGAGGTCCTGTTGTATCTTCTACTACTGAACACCGCACATACCCTAGTCTCTAAGATAAAGTCGTTTTTTGGCCTATGAAAGGATTTTTATTACTTATAAGTGAGAGGTCCTGGATTTGCTGATCCTGTAATCACAGATTTCGGAGTATTTCCAGAGCCTTGTCCTCAGAGTTGGCCTCTGTCCTTTGCAATATTGTGCACACAATTGCACAGCGGAACAAAATAATAGAAGGCACAGGGGTCTAGAGCACTTAGTTGTGCCAAGAAGCCCACTGGAAGGCTGCAGGACCGCACTGCAAAGGCTTCCAGAAGTTGGCAACCCCAGGCCAAACATTCACTCAAGGTTCAGAGGAAGAGCTCGATATAAGACCTTCATTTATCCTAATTTTAAAAGCCCTTCAACCTAAAATCAAATTTCTTTCAGTTCTCCCCATGAGGATCAACAATGACAATCACAGTGATGATAACAATAGCTCTCATTTAGCGACATTTGCTAAGTGCCAGACCCTGCAGTATTTACTTTACATATTCTGTGTGGCAGTCACAATGGTACTTTTGGGTAGGGATTTTTACTGCTGTTATGGTACAGAGGCAGACACTGTGGCCCAGGATGGCTAAGCTCCTTTACTCAAATCACACAGCTATGAAGTGTGGAAGGTGGTATTCTAATCCAAATCAATCCGAGGGCCCAAGATCTAATTTTATATCTATGTCTAAGGCATTGAACTATTGCCTGAAGTCCCATAATTTAATGACTGATGTTGATGCCATTAGCATTTACAGCTCAGATATCTTCTACAAATTATGAAAGCAGCAATATGTAAAATGAATTAAGAAAAAATAAGGAACACACATATGTTCCACACATCTGTGCACATATGTACATAGGCTTAAATATAATTGTGTATGTGTGGGATGTACACACACACACACACACACGCACACACACACACATAAACACATACACACGATTCTTGGAATAGTAGACCACAGCTGCATAGACAGTAACGAGAGAGCTTTTGGTCTCGCTGGGGTATAGCAGAGCTGAGTGTTTGTATAAACTCATTGTGTGATAGTTCATTTTCTGATGTGTCTCAAATTTGAGTCAGCTCAGCATTCTAGCATTCTTATTTTAAGTTAAATTGTGGGGGGGCTGGAGAAACAACATCACACAGGATCCAAGTATGTACTGTACCAAGGCCTGCCTAGCTGCTCTGAGGTTAAAATCTAGGAGAAGAAATCAGGTAATGTGGGTGGCTGCCCCAATTGCTGCTTTAAGAACCTTTGTTTAGATAAATGTCAATGCAGGCAAAGAGTAGTTTACACCTAAACCCACCTGCCATTGTTTTGGTCAAGATCATCTCTACCCTTATATTTCTAAATCTGCCTCAGAAGCTTGGAGTCTGGATCACCCGAGCACTTGCTGGAGATGCAGAGTTGCAGAACTTGGAGCTCTGCATTTAACAAGATTTCTGAGTGTTCATAGACATGCTAGACTGTGAAAATCAAGAGCTCCTGGAGACCATCACGTGATCCATCCTGGATTTCTTAAAGTGGAAGAATGACCACTGACTTTTCTAAGGGTTCCATTCATTCATATATTCCTCCAGCCATTCATTCACCTATTTAAAAATTTATGTTGAGCATCCACTGAGTGGCAGGCACTGGAGCTGTAACCATCAACAGGAAAGGTGATTTCCTAACCTCATGAAACTTGTTGTCAGGTGGGAAAGACGTTAAGTGAGTATTCATTTAGTTAACATGGTAAGCGTCACAATGAACAAATGTAACAAACACTGCAAAGACTCTGCCTGCATGGAGACAGCGGGTACTTGGAGCAAGGATCTGACAAGACTTCTGGGGACAGGCGGTAGCTAAACTGAGACCCAAATAATTACGAAAATGCATTTGTAAAGTGTGTGTTCTGGCACCCAGAATAGCTTGTGTAGTTGTCTGTAGGTGAGAGGATATGACCTTGTATCTAAGAAGCTATCACCTTGTCCCTTAAATTTTGAGAGTGGCATAATTGTAGCTTTGCATGTGATAATTAGATACAAGGAACCTTCTCCCCTTCAAGGAGAGGTGTTCAATGGCCAATTTATTTTATAAATGAAAACATGCCAAGTTATAGATAAGCAGACATGCTTCCCTATGGAAAAAAGCCTAACTCTTTTACATAGCAGACTAGAATTAAGGTGCTTTCCTAGATGCAGAGCAGAGAAAAGCATCTTCATCTTCCATTTGCATATTTAATTTGCAAGTCTGTAGTCAGTAATGATAATGTGAGCAAAGTTACCATCCTACGTGAATATGAGGCTTTCTCTCTCTCTCTCTCTCTCTCTCTCTCTCTCTCTGTGTGTGTGTGTGTGTGTGTGTGTGTGTGTGTGTGTGTATGTGTGAATGCACACATGTGCATGAATTTATGTTGATTTGGGGAAGCAATAGGATGTGAGGCGGGGCTAACCCTAGAGATGACTAGGCCTGGGACTTCAGCCCTTCCATAGCCTGCAATCCTTACCCAACCTTTCCTCATTCTACCTACTTTTTTTTTTTTTTTTGTCTTTTTGAGACAGGGTCTCACTATGCAGTTGAGGCAGGCCTTGAGCTCACTTTTGTAGCCCAGGCTGGTCTCGAACTCACACTGATCCTGCTGTCTCAGCCTCCCGAGTGCTGGGATTACAGGCGTGCGCCACCACGCCCGGCTCTACCTACTTTTTTAAAAGCTTGCTTCAGACATCAGAGCTTTATGGTTACAAGGAGTATATTTGGGGTGGTGACACCAGGAAGTCCCAGGAGGGAAGTGAGGCAGGAGAGGAAGATGACTTAATAAGCAAGCAGAATGCCAAATGGATAACTTGGGTTCAACCTTTCTGGGGCCATTAGGGAATGGTATACAGAATGCAGCAAGGTTGTCCAGAAAGAGGCTGTAGGGTAGTCTCTGTTTGTAAGGCTAAAGGAAATATAGACAATATATAAACAAGTGGATGTGGCTGCATTTTAATAAAGCTTTACAAATTGAAATAATGAGTCAGATTTGGTTGGTGGATTTCATTTTGTCAACTCTTGCTATAGAATATTTCTTAGAAGCACTGAATCTGAAGGCAAAATTATCCAGTCATTTATCCACCAATTTTTATCTATTATGGGTGAAGAGTTCTTCCTAAGGGCATTATTTCTTGCCCCCTTTTGGACTGGCCCAGATCACAGGTGACAAGCCACAGCACTACCATGAGAAGCCATGGGCATGAGTGGGAAAGAGCCCAGGGGCCACAGGCAGGGCACTAATCCAACTGCTATGTGCCCTAGCAATCGAAGGTGGGGACTGTTTTACAATGAATGGAATGAGACCCAGGAAGAGAAACAGTGCAGCTGAGATCACAAAGGTGGGGTATAGTCCTAACCAAACAGACTTTGTCTGTATGCTACTTGTTTATCATGAGATGTTGAAATGGAACACATTATGTGTTCTTCTCCAATTGCATTTTAAGATATAGCAAAGAAGTTGCACTCTGAAGCACACGGTTTGGAAAGCATGTCACCATAACCTTCCTCATGAAATGGATTTTCATCTGCTTCCTGCACTGTTACAGAAGCACTTCAGAGTCTAAGCAAAAACAATGATGGGTAATTTAAGTGTTCTTTATCCTTAAGAAACTTTAAATTTTTTTGATTACATGTGTTTCCTAGATACAAATTCAGAACTTTTGAAGGCCAGTAAAAATTTCCTATCAAATAGAAAATTAGTGAATGATCCAAGTATCTAATTCTCAGAGAGGAGAACAGAGATAGGCAATAGATTTATAGGTTCCTCGGTATCAACAATGATCATCCAAATGCAAGAAAACAACCTTCTTTGCCTATTACACCACAAAATTCTTAAAATAGAAACTAACTGATTTTCAGGTACTATTTCTAGACTGAAAATGGAGGCAGATTTTTCTAGAGGCTAGTTTGGTTAATAAAATTCATTTCTTTTCCTTCCAAGACCTAGAAGAAGAATTATGAATGGTCTGTGCCAATCATGACCATTCTATTCCTTGTGCTGGTGCTGGGTGTATGGATTAGCTTGCAGGCAAATCTTGGACAATGGACCTGAAGAAAGCTGAAGGGCTCTGTGTACACATTGCCACCTAGAATGTCTCTAGACATTCTGAGTCCACTGGGGAGGCACCTCCATTTCCCTGAGAAAGGTAGACCAGAACGATGGAAAGAAAACTGCCTAGGTTCATAATACGGCACCGAGTCATCGAATTACCTATCTTTGGAAATGTCCCACTATCAGACTTCTTGATAACATATGTTCTTATAGTTTAGCTGCTTGACACTTCATTTATCAATGGACATAATTATCTCTCCAATGCAGAAATATCTCTCCTGTGTCCAAATGGGCAACACAGAAGTATTGGTTTATTGTACATATAGGGAGGTGTTAAGGGGAACTTGATCGTGTATCAATGGAAAGCTGGTAAAATAAAACCATAGTTGAGTAACATGACTGATTTCTAGGCATTTAAAGAACAGTAAGATAAATCTTTATGCACGATTCTGATAATGAAGACCTCCAAGACATATCCTTAAGCTTTTAAAAGCTTGTGAAATGAACGTATGCGATATTGCTTTCTTATGAAGATCAAAACAATTATAAAATTAAAACATGTAAGGATCTGTGTATATATATTCATACCCATGGCAAATGGTGTGCGAGAAGCCACATCATATGCATAAAAGTATTCACCTCTGGAGAGGGGAGGTGGCCAAGGAGTGCCAGTGAAGAGAGACATTTTCTTGGTTATGCACAGTGCTCGGCTTTTTGGCAATAAAAATGGACATATTTATGACTTTTGTCATAAAAATAGTGTTTAGAAAATATCCCACCTGCTCGTTATAGAAAAATCTAGCAAATGCCGGGAGGCACGAATATTTTAACCACAAACTATGGATGGACAGAGGTCTTTTGTTTTCATATATAAACCACTACTTCAGGCCTCCAGGGAACTTTCCTCAGGCCCTCCAGCATGCTTCTTATGTGTAGCACAACTGCTCAAGCAGAGCTCAGTCTCTCTAATCAAAAAAGTGTTGTCAAGTAAGAAATGACACTTTTCCTAGTACACATAAACAAAGGTCCATGGGAGCTGGGTATGGGAAGTGGAAGAACGGTATCAGTACAAGTAGAGGGGAAGGGAGGAAAAAGATAGATAGATGATAGATAGATAGACAGGCAGACAGACAGACAGATGACAGAGAAACAGAGAGAAGGCAAGGAGAAGATGGTAGGGAGACAGAGGAGGGAGAGGGGAGAAAAGTGGGAGACAGAGGGACAGAAACAAGGGGAGCAGAAGAGAAAGAAAGAGGTGGGAAACATTAAAGTGGGGAGGGAGAGACAAGGAGGGAGGAAGCGGGCAGGAGAAGGCAGAGACGAGATGAGTCCGGGAGGTGCTCTGTGTAAGATTCTGGAGAATTTTTGGTAAAAATACAGAACTGTCTACCCTGTGTCTCCTCTCTCCCGCAGACTTGGTGGCATATGAATCTGACCTTCCAAAGCAGAGAGCCTTCCTAGCAACGCTCCGCTAGTAATGACAGACTTGTAGGCACGGACTGTGTCGTAATTGCCTTCCAGTTGTCGCCTACATTTTTCTGAGTGGGGTACCATTAGTCTCAAGGCTCCTGTCACGTGGCCATTAAATCATTGTTTTCTCTGACAGTGTCATTTCTGCAAAATCCCGGAGGGAAAAATACTACACCGTCTCCAGGGCTGGAATGCTGCCATCCGGTCATTACACCCAACAGCCCTCGGACTGCTGCCCTGTGAAGCAGCACCCCTGATGCGACTGCATCAGGGGCTTCCCAGATGCTCAACTCTGCGTTTCTGTTCCAAGCTTTTGCAGTGCGAAATTATCCTGGCCAGCAAGCACCCATGAGCGCTCATTTAGGAGCCCGGGTCTGGAGAATGAGAGTGAAGAAAGGAAGAATGGCAGAGAAAAATAGATTTTTCTCCCCAGAAATGAGAAAGGGTGCTCCTCTAAGGGTATCACTTATCTTTTCCTCTGCTGGCGAGAGATGGAAGGAAAATTTTTTAGACAGGGCCTAATTGTCTTCTAAAATAAATGGTTGAGAACAGGAAGATTTGAGGTCTGCTGAGCGTGGAAAAATGAGGTGGGAGGAACAGTCTCCATGATTGGTTTCCTGCAGCCTAGCTGTGGGGTGAGTGGAGGGGGGTGCCAGTGAGTTTTAGATGAGAAATGGCCTGAACAAGGCCTGCCCCCTTTGGGGGTCAGCATTCACCATTCATTCATTCACTCAACAAGCTCTGATTGTCGCTCTGCGTTGAGTACCTGCCTAGGCACCAAGGACATAGCGATGAGCCCAATATTCAATGCACTGAAGTTGAGAATTTTTTGCTGGTCCTGGGGATTGAAACCAAGGCCTTTGGGTAAGCCACTCCCACTTCCTTTTTTTAAGACACAGTCTCTCTTCTCTCTCTCTCTCTCTCTCTCTCTCTCTCTCTCTCTCTCTCTCTCTCTCTCTCTCTCGTATTTGGGACAGGGTCTACAGGGTCTCACTACATAGACTGGACACTTGGTGATTCTCCCTCCCAAGCAGGTTTTCAGCCTCCCACGTGCTGGGATTATCGGTGTGCACCACCATGCTCAGTCTCAATCGCCATCTCAGTGTGCCCCACAGGCAGGGCCCTCATGGCATGCCAGGGATCAAACTCTAGCCACTGTGCTCTGCCTAAGCAAGTGCTTTAGTTTGCTCAGCTACCAGGCTGGCCCTGAGACCCAGTCTCTTCACGTTGCCCAGTCTAGGCTTGAACTTGTGATCCTTCTGCCTCAGCCTCCTTTCTAGTACTGGGATTATAGATGTGTGCTACCATACTCAGCGTCAAATTGGAAATCTAAGGGCAGTGGAACCAAGGGAGTATTTACCACGGTGTGACCCAGCTATAAGGAAATCTTCAAGGTAAGGTGTGCAAGGAATGGCCAAGGGCTGGTAACACCAGGGAGGCTTCACCACTCACCAGCCTGAAGGGGGCCAAGCCAGCAAGCTGCAGCTGGAGCAAGGAGGGAAACTGCCATGAGGCCAAGTGACAGAGCTCACACCTCAGGCACAGAGTCACGAGCAACCAAGTCATGCATCAGAAAGGGGACTGGGAACAGATGCTGCGCTCAGACCTGGCCTCTCCCGCCCAAGCCGGATCTCTTGCTGGTGTCTCCTGTTGGCTGAATCCAACCCATAGCGGAGGAGCAATGGGCTCCTTGGAATCCTCCTCCTCCTGGGGGATGGGACAGGGCGGAGACTGGGAAGTGCTTCTGGAGAGGCAAATAGAATATTTCCAGCACCTTCTCTGCCTCCATAGAGCTTATGTTCTACTTTGGGGAGATAAATACTAAACACATAAGCCCATAGTTCTAAAAATATAAGCAGTCTGACTAAGCCAAGCAGTGGCTTCATGCAAATTGGAGAAAGTCAGCCTCTCTCCGAGTGGACAAACCTCCTTCCAGAGTATCACGGCCCATGGGCTAGCCAGGTCAGTACTGGCAGGCGGACACCATTTGAAGGTTGGGTCTGCAGCTGGTGTGAGACTCACCCCAACACACAATATCCTTGCTCCTCAAGGAAGCTATGTCAACAAGAGAAGAATTAGAAGAGGGTGGTAGGGGATGGAGGCAAGAGGAGCGTTGGGAATTCTGCCCCATATCTGATTCCTCATTGTCCAAAGGTCCTCTCTGCCTTTGGACATGCGCCACTGCCACTGAAGATCACCACCACGACCCAGGACAGGTAGGTGGCAGGTGACTCGCACGAATAGCTTTTCCAGAACATTAGGCTTGATCATGTGGGTGACAGAGTGACAAACATGACTGAGAAGAGGACCCAAAGAGGCTGCTCCCCTACAACCAGCCCTTGCGGGGCTCCTGCAAAGCTCAAAGGCAGGCAGAGGTCAGGGTGCATCCTGTCCCACGCAAAATCACTCACTGGTGGGAGCCGCCTGGAGCTCGCAGGGGACAGCACAGCGCTCTTCTCCCAGCTCTGGCTCCCTGAACTGTAATGAGCAATTTGTCTTTTAGCCTTGATCTGTTGTCAGCAGGGCTGACACTGACTTCGAGTATTAATTTCTCCTCGAGCTGTCTTACATTACAGCTGACAGAGGGGCAAAAAATGAGACAGAGTTGCCGATCGAGAAGCCCATCACCCAGCTGCTTTTATTAGCAGGACAGCTGTGGGGAGAGAGGCGGCCTGAGTCATGCTTTTCTAAAGAAGCAGAAGCTGAAGCCCTCTAGGGAGCAGCTTTCGTTTCACAGCCCTGAGCTTGGCCCCACTCCGTCACTTTCCCTGGCCCTGTAGTGGCTTTGCTCTCTGCCTCTTTAAAGCAACCAGGCAGAGAGTCTACAGCAAGACCCCACGATACCCAAGATTTTCTCATCTGTCTGGGAAGCACTCAACCTTTCAGATTGTGCTCTATTCAGTGGTCTGCATTTGGCAGAGAGAGAAATGCATTTATTCAGCTCAGGTTGGAAAAGATGTAGGAAATTTCATGGAATCCAGTGATGGGGAAGCCCCGCTGCTTGCTGCGTCTCTTGGGTTCTCCATGGTGGGATAGTTGCTCAGCCCTGCTCTTTTCTTTATGCTTTTCTCTCTCCTGGCTCCTCCCATTCCGTGACACAGTCCACTGTGGTTGTGCCGAGATGGAGGCTCCTGCCCTGAGGCGTGTGGGACCCTTATCCTCAGACTCTGCAGCTCTGGGCTCGAAGTTCAAATTTCCAGATAAGGAAATCCGACTGGCATAGCTTGGGTCCAGTGTTTTCCCCTCATCTAATCATCTATGGCTTGGAGGGTGGAATTCTGTGGCATTTACAGTTTCCTGGAACCTCCAGAAGCTTCCATTAAGAGGTGCTCTAGTGGCAAATACAGATCCAGATTTAAATTTCTACACATCCAGTCATGTCTAGGTCTATGACCTTTGATATGTTATTTTGTTTCTCTAAGCCCCAGTGGCCTCATCCAGCTCCTGGGGGTAGTAACATGAAGCTCACTGTATTTTGGGTGCCTTGAATGAGTCAGCCTATGTAAAACATGATGAATGCATCTGGTACATAGTACGTGCCTAGTTACGTGCTCAGTGGCACACACGATGTCTGATCAGGCCAGCTTCAACTTCAGCTGCTGTGGTGGGGGACAGCCTCTGTGCATGAGGACACCATTCCACCTCTTCTGATTTTTTCAGCTTAGACCTTTTTGTAAGGGCCTCAGGGGTTTTCTGAGCCTCAGTTTTACAAGCGTGGTGGAAACCAACACGTCAGGGGCAACCTCCATTGGATGGACTGAAACAGCCTCCCATTCTAAGGCTAGTTGCACCCCAGTTCCCTCCTCCTGTGTGTCTCTTTCTCTGTGCTTCCTTACTCAGACTTGTTGGCAACACCTCCCCATAAACCCCCTGCACCCAAGTCCCTTGTCTCAGCCTCAGCTTTTGCAGAAACAAAATTAATGAAAATCAAAAGATAGCTAGGGAGTGATTTGTGGACATGGGGGTGGATGGAGAGAGAAGGTGCCCAAGGCCGCCACCACCTGGAGTCATGCCCGCAAAACAAGCTCCTGCAATGTGGCTGACAGCCAGAGGACTCCCTGCCCTCTACCACCTGTGGCACCCCACCGTCGGGGAGGGAAGACCAGAGGGGCACTGGGGACAGTCCCCATGAGTCTGCTTCATGCTCAGCCATCTCATCTGCCCTGGGAGTTGGGGGAGAGACAAAGCTTTGTACCACCTGGGGAGTATCAGGATGGGTATCAGGATGGGTAGGCCACCCATGATACAGTCGTAGTTCAGATGCTTGGAATTTGTTGAACAGCATAAATGCCTCTGTTATTTTGTCTTCTTCTGTGGCCTCCCCTTTATAGTGAGGACCCAGGTTAAAAATTTCTGCAGACAGCTTCAAAGATCTTGTAGCTCAGCCTCAGTGTTCAGCTCCATCCTAAGCTCCACCACTGCCTGTCGTACTCTCTCCTCATAAGTTCCTGCCTTATGGGCAACATTAGCCAGCTCAGTGGGGACCTGAGTAAACTCCGTCTGCTATCTCTCAAGCCTCAGGCCCTTTGCATATGCTCTCCCCGTGCCAGGAATACCTTTCCCTCTGTCCCTTAGCAGTTCCTCAGCCTGCATACCTTCCTCTGTTGCATTCCTCACAGGGGCAGGAATGGTGCCCACCCTGCTCCCATGGTGCCCTCAGGGACCAGCACTACCTGGCACCTAGCAGGGCCCTAGGCAATATCCCTTGGATGAAGTACACAGGGGAAAAAAAGACGAGGAGACAGGTTGCTAGCTCATGTGGGTGCACTACAGACTGTTATCGAGCTCATGCAGATTGAAAAACTATTTTAGTTACTGGATATTGACAAGAGAAAAAAAATATGGCTAAAGTGCCTGAAGATTGATTTCATGTTTGTGGAGGACAAAGATAGGTGTGAATCTGCCCGGATGAGGGTCAAGTAGTCAGCCTCCCTGCTCGGCGGCGCCCTCTGTTCTCTGTGTATAACAACGGGAAGAAGGAGAGAGGGAGGTCGCTGCTGCTGCTGAGGGCCAACCTGATCTGCCTTCCCTTACGGTGCAGTCTTCAGACTTCACAAAATCGTGCCTTCCCTTCGAGGTCTATGCTTAGTGGGGCTCTCTCCTCTGTCACTAGCTTCAGCTCCACCTGAAAGGTCTGAAGTTTTAAGATAAGAAGTCCTTGCCATGGTCTCAGAGCACAGACTTCAACAGGCTCGCAGGTCTGGCTAGGATTTCAGTCTCAGCTGCCCATTGGCCAGATGACCTTGAATGATGATGTTCCTTTCTGAGCTCCGTGTGCATATCTAGAATGAGGTGGCAAGAGCAGCTGCCATGCAGGGAGTGAATGCACAGCAAATTCTCAGCTTGGGACTGGTCCAGAGGGAGGCCTCCAAAGGTGGCAGTTGTTATTGGCCACCACTACCGAGCAGATGAGTGGTGACTGAATATACGGCAAATGTGTAAAACAGCAACAAATATTATGTCAAGGGCGGACCAGATAACTCAGTGGATTAAAGGGCCTATTTAGGCAGACGCAGGGACCAGGGTTTGATTCCCGGCTGTGCTAGCTCTACCCCCAGGGCATGCTGAGAAGGATTGAGAGTAGGCATGGTAGTGCACTCCTGTAACCTCAGTGCTTAGGAGGATGAAAATAGGAGAATCATTTGAAGTCCAATCTGTGTAGGGAGGCCCTATAGACCCTGTACTAAACACAAAAACAAAACAAAGCAAAACAAAAAACAGCAAGAGGCACCTTGCTATGAACCCCCTTTGAAATGCTCCCTCTCGCTTGAGACACACTTATCCCACGGTTCCTGCCACTTTCTGAAGCAGTCGGGGAAGTCCTCTGCCCTGAGTGTCTTTACTGAGTGTGGTAAACATCTGTGAATGCTGCTGCTGAGTTCGTGGGACAGAAAGGGAGGCTTGTAGGAGCCCAGTGTGGTCACCCACCTCCTTTACCAGATCTTTGTTTTTAACTTTTACCTCGTAGCCAAAGATGAAATGACCCTACAATGGATTGATTCAGGACTCTGAGTAGCCTCAGCAGTGCAACGGAAGACATTCACAGAAGTCTTCTAGAAGGGCTTCAGAAGGTGGCAAGAAGGATAGAATAACTGTGCTCAAAGCAAGTGGGAGTATTTTTGAAGGGAATTAATGCCAATGTGTTTTTTTACTCTAATAACTTGAAAGAAATTGAAAAATATTGATACAAGTATACAGCACATGATTACATTCATCATGGGAAAGTATATGCTGGCAATAGTGCTTCGCATACCTTTGTAAGTGTCAGATGCCACGCCGAGCATCTGATCCCCCAAGACATGGCATGGGAGTTAAAGAATGTAACACCGGAGATGGAATGGAGAGGAACAAATTCTGCTACTTTTGCTTGGTGACCACAGGCCCCACTTCCTCCTGAATAAGCAGAACACCTTCCACAGGATAAATGTAGATGTACCAAGGGCTGAAATAGACCTTCAAGGGCATTGCAGCTCACGTAGCTCACCGCAAATACTTAAAAGCCATGACAGCAGAGGTCTTGAGCCAAGGTTAGAAACTGAAAACCTCGAGCGTTTCCTGAGTCTGACCAACAGGGGACTATGGCAGGAAATGCATTTAATTTAAAAATGGTGGTAGCGATGGTGGGAGATGCAAACTGCATAACCCTTTTTAATTCGAATGGCAAGTCTCACTAATTATAGGAGCAGATGCAGTGTCTTGAGGAATAGTGACATTCTTGCCACTGGAAGCAATTAAGCAAGGTCTGCCTAACCTGGGCTACATATGTCACCATTCATACAAAATCACCTTTGAGATATTTGCCATGACTCTGTGCCAGCTGCATTGCTAATTACTTAGTATTTGTCTTTACTATGGCCTTATTCTAATGATGCAGGGAAAATAAAAATTGGTGTCACCACTGTCGGATGAAAGCCACTGTTACGGGACATAAGTAGAAGGTAGTTATAAAAGCAAATTTAACAAAAACAACAGTGTCATTCAATTACAGTGAGAAATTACTCTCTGCACAAAACTCTGAGCCCAAGAATTGCCCTTTCTTTGTTGAAATGGAGAGTGGTAAATGTTATGGAGGTGTTAAAGACTGAAGTAGCACTAAACTGAGAATTTCTATTTTGCATAATATAAAGGACGAAAGCGATTTTAAATAAAAGCAAAAGGATGATTCCCACCATGCGATTTTACATTGAAGTCTATGTAACAAGAAATCAATGCCTGACTTGTTGGATGGTGCCTGGGCTCCTGCTCTGGGAGAATTTAAGCATTAGATCTCAGACTGGGTAGGAGAAGACTTACTATTCCTTCCACTTGTGGGGTTTTATGGCTTTAATTTCTTATGCTACTTTCTTGATATGAAGTTCTCAGCTAGTAAATGATAGTAGACATTTCATAACATCCTTTCAAAGGAGGCAAAAAGCCCAGATTTATGGTGTTTGCCAATTACCCTGGTGCAAATACTCTAACCATGATTGTTTTTGCCATGCTATCTGCATGTCATTGAATAAAACGTAGGGAAGAGCTGAATCCAGTAGGATTGTGGGATTCAGTATAAGCTTATTCCTACAGAGGACTAGTTCCTATTTAACTGTGGTTGTCCTCTTAAAGGAACAAAATAAAACTGGAATCAGAAGGATTGATGTCTAACTCATGAATATTTATCTCCAAAAAACCTCTGATGGGGCCAGGACGATAGCTCAGTGGAATAAATGCTTGCTTGGCAAGAGCAGGGTCCTGAGTTCAACCCCTGGTGCCGCTAAACAAACAAACAAACAGACAGACAAACAAACAACCCAAAACCTCTGAAACTCTTGGCCCATATTCTAGAGAATCTGTCTGTGAGGGTGAACCAGAAGAAATGCAGTTCACTCCACAATCTCTTTGTATTTATGCCCATTTTAGAGGTAAGGACACTGAGGCATCCTCTTAAAAATATTTAGTGGCCATTGGGGTTGGCTTGACTTTCAGTTGTCCAATTTTGGTACATCTGAATTTAATTCACATCTGCATTTTCTCAGCCGCACGTTCTCAACAGGAACTTTATCCGTGGAGTGTGTCTGCTATACTTTTAAGTCAAGATACGAGGGCCCCAGCTTTCCTGGGCCAGTTCAAGTCAGTTATCACCTTTGAAAGTTCAGCATCTCCCACCAAGTCAATTACCATTTGCATCTATGTGCAGGCAAATTATTGCACATTACAGTGCCAATTAAATCTTCACTAGATCTGTTTGTGCACTTCCCTCTCAATACTTGCAAGGGAGCTCTGCATCTAAATGCGGCTTTATGGAGGGCCCACTCTGTGCCAGGCATCATATGATGAGAGTATTTTAGGGAATTGGGGAGGGGTGAATTAACAAAGATACTAACCCACCTCTGCCACACAATGCTATACTCTCTCTTTGTTCATGGAACCCAAAGAAGCCCAGCACACTGCTATGGGCTACAGGGATGCCCAGGCAACACTTGTTGATGGCAGTAGGGCTGCCAAGGGCTCCAAGTGCAGGTCCTGGCTGCTCTTCAGTCCAGCCCAGCTCTTCCCATGCCTCCTGGGTGGCCCAGACCAAAAAACATTTGAGTGTCCTCCACCTGGAAAATGATGTTCTATATATCACCAGTTAAGCTTAATTATGAGTGGCTTGGAAGATACCCCACATGGGCTGATTTTACACAGGGCTATTATGCCGGCATATGCACTTCATGATCTGTGGCCATCGCAACAACAGCTATTTTTAGCCTTTTAGTAAAGCTTTGGCCTCAGTTGCTGTGGTGTGTGGGCATTTTTTCATCACTTTTATGCTGGAATTGGCTCCTGTCTGGTACAACCATGCCAGGTTGAGGCAGGGTTTTCTAGAACAAGCAGAGACCTGCTGGGTAAAGCTGGTCATTGAGTGCCCTGGCTTTCTCCCAAGTCCATACCCCCCAGAATGTGTAAGTTCTGGGATGAGCATCAGTTATCACCAACATCTTAGATAAGTGGTTTGCACATCCAGTGCAGAGGGAGGATTATTCCATTCATGCGTCCAGCGCTCTGCATGTCCATCAGGGTCACTGACTGCTTAAGCTTTCCTAAGCAGGTGCTTTGGGCCACTGAACCATCTTGCCAGTCCCTGGGTCACTGACTGCTGTCCCAACAAATCTGTATCAGGCTTGGCCTGTGCATAGCGATTTGCCTGGGATGCTCTCTAGACTTTGTCTTGAAGCATTTTACAAATAAAATCAATTTTGCTGATGTGCTTGCCACTGGTTGGAGGGAGAGAAAATGTCAGCTATATCCTTGGAGGCAGGCACTGTATTTGTGAAGAGCACAAAGTCCTGGGTTCCGATTTCATTTCTGGTTCTTAGTGTAATTTTCTTTATAACCAGTTACTGAATCTTTCTGAACTTTGCCTTGTGCATCCGTAAAGTGGGATGATCATTAATAGCATTTCTGAGAGGGAGACACATTGTGCAGTGCTGGCAAGCTGCAAATTGTCCTTTATGCTTCTTGGCAAAGTGTTCAAGAGCTTGTGTTTAAAGGGGAGTTACATTTTGCACAGGAAAAAATGGGTAGAGATAAAATGGAAAGACTTGGAACCAAATCATCTTGGATCTGATTCCCTTTTTTTCTATCCAGTTGTAAATAAAAGCAAGGGTATACAAGGAATCTGGCTAAATACCTGGTAACACCTAGTTGTGAGGTAAGAAGGGGTTTGGGAGGGTGGTTATTTTATTATTCTGTTTACATGGTCCATGTGGGCTGGGGAGATAGCTCAGTAAAACAAATGCTTGCCTGGCAAGCATAAGGACCTGAGTTCAGTCCCTGGTTCAGAAAACAAGCAAACAAACAAACATACATGGTCCATGTATTTATATTATCATTGGATGATGCACACACTGAGAATTTAAAGAAAATAGAGATGGTTGCTCAAATTTTTCAAAGTTTTGTGTGTCACAAAAGCTTAAAAATAAATTGAGTTTATTTTGTGATGGCTAGGAAATGCTTCTCATTTGGCTTTTCCATATCTTAAAACTTGGGGTGAGATATTAAAGGCATAATTTCCATTCTACATAGTCTGGTAGAAGTTTACAAACAGTATCAAGCCCAGAGCATGGCTCGATTTGGTCTAGCCCAGCCGTTCTCAACCTGTGGGTCTCGACCCTGGCGAGGGTCGAATGACCAAAACACAGGGGTCACCTAAAGCCATTCAGAATCATAACTAGCAAAATAACAGTTTTGAAGTAGCCACCAAAACTATTTTTTGGTTTGGGGTCACTGCAACATGAGGAACTGTATTGCGGGGTCATGCATTAGAAAGGTTGAGAACCACTGCTAGCCCCTTTGATGGCTTCCCTCTTTCATATCCCATAGGCACACAGGTTGTAGCAGCCTTGGTTCCCAGCGGATGGCATTAATGGTGGTGGTGGAGCATTTGGGAGGTGTAGCCTAGGTGGAGGTCACTGGGGGAGGCCCTTGACATGCCGCACCTCTGCTCTGCTTTCTTCCGTCAGCTTTGCTCTGCGGCAGTTTTCCTATCAAGATGTTCTGCCTTGCCAGAGGCCAAAATCTATAGGGCCTGGTGATCTTGCACTGAGACCTCTGAAATTATGTCAAAATACAGCTTTCCTCCTTTAAGTTAATTGCTCTTAGGCATGTTGTCATAGTGATGAGATAAACAGTTGACTAACACAACCCTCCAATATTCTGAAAAGGTGACCCTACTCCCAACTACTAAGACCTTTTCCTGTTAATTGGCCCCGCTGGTGAAAGAGTTCAGGATAGAAATCGAAGGGCACA
Source organism: Myocastor coypus (assembly GCA_004027025.1). Lineage (NCBI taxonomy): Eukaryota > Metazoa > Chordata > Mammalia > Rodentia > Myocastoridae > Myocastor > Myocastor coypus. The sequence continues at coordinate 51,823 of PVJA010008161.1, forward strand.
CTGAGGATGGGTCAAACACAGCCAGCTCCTGACATTACGGTAATTTCTGCGAACTTAGGTCAATCTCCTGAGGTATTTGAAGGTAAGAAGCAACTACTTTGTCCTACTAGTGTCACATTATAACAGCACAGGCTCTAGAGTCAATGCTCATAAGTCTGCAAAGTATGGCCAAGTGAGAAGGCATTGTAATACGGGCTAGGGACGCTGACCCAGGGTTTAGCACTGTGCTGTACCAGAGGCCATCCCCGCATGGGATGTCTTCAGTGGTGAGCATTCTGGGCTCTGTCTCACCTCAGAAAGTTAGGCTGGCCAAGCTGCACTGCAGTTTGAGATTCCTTTTTCTTCCCCTCTCTTCTTTCCAGGGGTCTTCTTTCCTGCATGTCAGCCTTAGCTGTCACAAGCATGACCTCCCAAAGATCTCTGACAACTTCCAGCTCTGTCCTGGCATCTGCTTCCCAAAGGAACGGAACTGATGTAGCATGATGACCTCTACTCTTCACCTGCAGTGAGCTGGTTTCTTTCTCCCAGTTAACTGGATGCCTGCTGGTATTCCTGGAGGGATGGGACAGGAAGGATCAAGGGAGCCAAGGAAGAGCCTTGGGGAGGTTGGGCTATGTGTCAAACCCAACCTTCAGCCCAGAGAGGGGTGACTGGCCTGCTCCAGAGAGTTGGCCAGTGTCTACCAAGACGGCAGCAAGCAGATACCCTGAAGGTGGCCATGCCTTGTCTGTCATTAACATGCAGACAGAAGATATGTCCAGCACACAGATGGGGACTGGGGTGTGGGCACAGAAGCTCTCATCCAACAGCCACATTTTTTGGTGTAATGTCACTTTTCCATTTGGTTGCTCTGCTGCTCTTTTCTCCAAAGGAAATGCAAATCAGGAGGTGTTTTGTGAACTTAATTTTATTGGTACATTTTAGATAAACACAATGATAACATTCATCTAATGGAATTTGTACCTGTACCTGACAGCTCTTGAGTCTTCTTTCTTTTCCATTCCCCTTCTCTCCCCTCAGTCCTTTATCCCTTCCTTATTTAAAAAGATCCACTTACAAGTTTTTCCTTCTATCCTCTTTTCCTTTTTCCTTCCTTCCTTTCCCCCCCTCCCTTGTTCCCCTTTTCATTTGAACATTTTCTTTCTATTTCACAATATCATTTATGCATTTTGATCCATATTGACGCTTCCTCACATCTGAGAAACCATGTGCTACTTAAACATGGGTCTCTATGTTCTTTGAAAGAAGGTATTTTGGGGCTGGGGAGATAGCTCAGTAGAATAAGCACCTGCCTGGTGAGTGCAGGGTCCTGAGTTCAATCCCTGATACAGAGAGTGGGGAGCTAATCAGGTGGGTCCATATTTGCTAGAATTTGCATTAACAGTGTCAAGGCTGTCCCAAGAAGGAGCTGTGGGCCAGTTTCATTTTGGAAATGGTTCTATGCCCTCTGGGTAGGGCGTCCATGTAGCATCCTGTGTAGACCAGAAGCACATGGAATTTTAATGGCATCTGAACCATTTCTCTCCACAGCTCTGTATTTGTCTATTCCTGAGAAACTTGTAATTGTCGTGTACAGCAAACCATTCGGGTCAAAGCAGGACACTGTTCCCTAGCTCCCTGAGCCTGTGCCCTGCTATTTGAAGTGATAAAATCAAACACAGCCCATAGAGTGCTATCCATAGAGACACTGTTACTGGGGCTCCTGGGCACACTTCTTTTGCACCAAGACACTTTGTAGTGGGTCGGGGCTGTGCTCTACAGCCAAAGGGATCCTGCAGAGAATTGTCACTATCTTCACTGGGGACAAAGCAATGATGTACAGCTTATAAGAGCAAATGCGGCTGGGTGTGGTGATGCACCCCTGTAATCACAGTACTTGGGAGGCTGAGGCAGAGGATCAGTGTGAGTTCGAGACCAGCCTGGGCCAAGCTCAAGGTCAGCCTGAACTGCATAGCAACACCCTGTCTCAAAAAGGACCAAAAAAAGAAAAAAGAAAAAAAAAAAAAAAAAAAAAAAAAAAAAAAAAAAAAAAAAAAAAAAAAAAAAGCAAATGTGTGAAAGCTGTTGTAAGGTTACCCCTCCCCAAGTCTTTGTTCAGTGATAGCTGGGAGACCAGCCACTGTGGGAACATTTACACTACAGAAATTGGCAATGGTTAACAATAAGTGTTCTTTGTTTTTGGCTTGTTTCCCCCAGAAATCCAGTTGTTCAGCATTTAACAGTGCATCATTGGGGAAAATTTTTATAATTACTAGGGTACATTTCTAAGAGACACCATCTGTATACCTCACCGCCTCTCTGCAACATGTCTTGACAAGTCCTGTTCTGCACATCTTATAAATACCTCTGCGTTCGTATGCATTATTTCTATATTCCCTTCCTTAGCTCTACCAACTATTACCTCCGAAGTTGGACAAGCTAGTGAACCTCTCAGGTCTCAGATTTCCCATTTGTAAAACAGGGGTAGCAATAAAATCTAAATATATGGGGCAGTTTCTTTGGAGAATGAGTGTGATACATGACATTTAATATTTTAACGTACTCCAGTCCTTGAAATAATCCAGTAACACAGGTGTTACTATCTATATAGCAAAGGGGAAACCTTGTGATGGAGGGGCACTTGGTGACAGCTTCACAGTAACAAAGTGGCAGAGCCAGGGTTTGAATCTAGAGCTTCTGGAATCCCAAAGCCTCTGTGTCTAACTTCTGTACTAAACTCTCTCTGTACCACATAACTCCTCCCCGCCCCCCCAGTAAAGTGGCGGCTCATTGCTAATCCTTGGGCAAAGTTTGGTGTTCTGCCAGCAGCAGAAAGAAGATGAAGTTCTTTCCATCGCCTTCCAAGAAACCTTTCTTGCCTCAAAGAGTGAGTGAGAAAGGAATCAGCGTAAGTTCATTTGGAATTCTGAGTTCATTATCCCCGCACTTAGAGCCTGTCTGGATGATGAATGCAATGGGAAACAGGTAGTCAATCATCCACATGTTTGGCCTCCGCAGTGTCAGAGCTGGTATATTGGAGAAACATCTGGATGGTTCGAAATGAGGCCATATCAAGCTTTCCTGTAATGAGACAGAACTTGTGGAAACAAAGGGGGAGGCGCTCCATCCTTTTGCGATGAGCCAACTGGGACCTCCGGGGAGGTAATGCCTTGTCAGAATTTACACAGAATTTTAGGGGCAGGGCTAGAGTACAAACTCTCCTCATCAATGTGGCTTCCAGTGCTCCACACTATTCTGGGATATTCTCTGGAACTGCTTGACACCCCACCAGACAGAGGGCCCCAAAGGAACAGGTGTAAATCAGTGCCTGGAAGCCGGCTTCTTGTGCCAGTGCCTTACTGACAAGGACCTCCATCTGCAGATGGAGAAACTAAGGCTCAGAGAAGTTAAGGAACTTGCTCAGGGTCACAGAGCTGCTGGCAGGGTTCAGCAGGATTGGAATGAGTCCAGCTTTAATGAATCAATTTATTTATTTGGCCAATCACCGATGCAATCATTGTGTTAAGCACTGCAATGTGAATTAAAACTTATGGTGCAAATACTATACACTAGATATTTTTTGGCTAGGAGGAAATTAGAGAAGTATTTGAATTTCCTATTCAGCATGAGAGGGTGAAAGTCGCTTCAGGGGTAGGTAGATCATCATCAGCCACCTTGCCTATTCTGGAATTTTGTAAAGGTGGCCCTACCTATGGTGTGTCTTGAACACACCACTGTGCCCCCTCCCACCTGATTTCATTAGTGCAGTTGCTAATGGCAATCATAATCTGTTGAGTTTCTCTTGCATAATTTTTATTGTTAACATTTTCCTTTACATTAATATTAAACCAAAAACCTATCTTAGTATCTATTCTAGTTCCTGCTTTAGTTCCTTAATGTCTAGAGCATCATGCCTTTGAAAGTGTTCTGTGGAGATCTAATGCAACATCAAAGTGAACACATCACGAGTAGTTAGGGGTAAAAGAGGCTGTCCATTTGAAGTGATCTTGCATGGCAGCAGTGGCTTGTGTATGGCCCTCTTGAGTAGCAATTTCTGGGGGCCACGGTGTTGTGTAAAGCATGTCACCCATTCTGCAAAGGTGCAGGAGGGACCAAGCACCAAGACACCTCTCCCAGTAGGGGTTCTCTGGTGCATGTTAAAGACAGAATTTCTTTTCAAGAAGGATTTCAAGAAGGTGAAGGTGCTACCTGTGTGCCTGGTATGGAGCTTGATTTATGTTTCCCTGCGTTCCTGGACCTAAAGCTATGGGAGCTTGGCTCTTTATTGTCTTAGTGCTGGATATCAACCAAACCTCTCATCCTCTTGGAAGATGGATATTATACCCCCATCTTACAAGTAAGAACTCAGGCAAACTAGCAAAGCTAGTAAGTGGAGGAGCCCAACTTCTAGACCAGGTTAGCTTAACTGGAAAGTCCAAGATAAGAAATGATGTTCAGTTGCCATCCTGACTATGTCTTCTGCCTCTTTCCCTCTGAGGATCACCAATCAGGAGGACCCCTGGCTGGGTCACTGAGGGAATTCAACAGAAGTCCCCTTTCAACAGTGGATTAGGCTTCAACTGGTGACATCTTTACAAAAGCAAGGCAGGGGAATCTTGGCCATGTTCTCCAGAAGAAGGAATCCCTTTTTCTTGAGGTTTGGAGAGATAGTGCAGAAGTGGGCAAGGCTGGTGTTGGAAAGTACAGCTGCTTGGAGAATTGGATGATGCTGAGGTCTGTTTGAGAAACTGCAAGCAGCAACACAGGGGCACCTTGGAGATCTCAACAGCAGAAAAACCTCAGACTTGGGAAAGCAGAGAGTCTCATCCACTTCACAGCACATGTATAGCTCTGACTACAAAGGCAACTGCTTTTCCTGACTTTCAGGTAGACAAGTCATTCCTTTATTCCACAACTTCTCTTTGAGCCACTTTTCCACCCAAGCTCCAGAACCAGGTTGGGAACTAAGCGTGAGGGTTTAGATGCCTCTATTTCTTGCTGTTGTCTTAATGATCTATTTTGCTATTGTAGACACAACTTCATCTTGTTCATTTGTGGAAGAAGTGGATTTCCTGTTGATGGCTGCTTAAGGAGGAAACATGACCATGTACCAAGACATGGAATCTTGCGCTTTCTTATACAGTACATATATTAAAAAAACAGAATCTAGGCCAAGCACACCGGTGCACACCCATACTCCCAATACACTGGGAGGCTGAGGCTGGAGGATCACCAGCCTGAGGCCAGCTCGGGCAACTTAGGGACTTCAGGATCCAGGTGACAATGAAGCTTTTCAAACTCTGTACTGCAGAGCAGGTATTTTTGATGAATGTTCTTACACACCACTTCTAGGTTGAAGTTGTTTTTATGGAATGCCTGCATTTCAGGTCTCAAGTCCTCCACTTAATTTGGATGCCACAGAGGACCTGAGATGGACAGAGAGGTGTGGAGCATCTCACCCACATGCTCAATTTCAAACTCTTTGGTGCAGTTTTAAGAAACTGGGTAGAAAAGGACCTTTTCTGGCCCATGTAACTCTGATGTGTTTGGAGATTGTCACCTTGTAAGTGAGGTACAAGTGAGGTACAAGTGAGTCATTTTTGTGAAGTGCTTCTTTTTGCAACCCAACATGATATTCTGGATCAAGCCTAGCAGAGCTGGGCAATTCACTATTATGACAACTTAAGCCATGGTCTGAAGTGGGGAACACACCCCAGGCATGGCTAGTGCCCTGACATTTAGTAACTTTGCCAAGAACTTGACAAAAGTGCACAGTTATGTTTGATGCGCCTTCCTTAATTCATTATGGATTGTGTGGTTTGGAGAGACGTTGAACTTTAAAAAGTGACTGCGTTGTTTGAAATGGTCTAAGTGCAGAGGGAAAGTGGGGGACGGATTTGGCCGTTCTGCAGGCTTGGGCCAAAGGCTGAGGCAGAGTGATCGTCTCTTTCTGCTGAGGGTCTCCAGCTAGGTCTGCCTTGCCCTTCCCTCCTGTCGGGTGGGGAGGAATGTGTCCTCTTTCCCTAGCTACCCGACCCTTTCATAGTTCCTGCCTGGGCCTTGAAGACATTTCAATTTGAAACCCTGGCTTTTTAGAAGCTAGGCTCAGAGACAAAAACCAGGGCAACCAATGTACTTACTTCCCGATGCTCCTGGCAGGCCTTTGCACCCCCTTTCCATGGCTTCCACTCATTTGACAACCATGCCCTGGCACTTATTCCATGCTAGATCTTGAGCTGGGAGCCCGAGACAGGCGGACCTTAGTGCTTAGCACACCGTGACAGTTAGTACGTGACAGACACTGCTTCCGCTGGGTTTGCCACTTAACCTTATAATAACCCCAAGAGGCAAGTAGTAGTATTCCACTTTTATAGAGCTCAGAGAGGGGAAGTATGTTGCCTGTGATCACACAGCTGGTACATAACTGTGCTCTGAAACACCACACATCTCTTTTCCCTGGCAAGACGGATTCTCCTGGAGCTTACATCAGCTTTCCGGGATTTGGCTGCCTTTAAGCTCCTACAGCCCTTTGAATCTCTCCTGCTCTACGGAGAGAGATAACAAGTGGTTCTTTTTTCAGCACAGTACGAACAGAAAGCTTCTCCCTTCCTCCCAAGGAATGCCATTTATCAGCCCTCTGCTTGCTTGCAATTTTTACCCCTTTCTGGGCTGAGCGGGAGACATCTTTGGTGCTTTGTGCATTGTAAATCTTTTTAAAACCTCTGCTGCTGGCGTCTTTCTCTCCAAATATGGCGACTTCTCGGGCCTGGATTTAGCTTCATTCCTCCGGCAGAGGCAGCGAGGGCCCCATATAAGGTCACGGCTGTGTGCTTTTCATCTCCTTGTACAACCTGCCCGCCCGGCTTTTATCTCCCTTGTCCCCTTCCCTGCAGCCTGGAGCTCCATTCGCCGCCGAAAGAGACCTCCCTGTGTGGTCAGCATGGAGAATTCCTTTCCACCTTTCTTCCTCTGTCATCCAAAGAACAGGTTGCCCTTTTCCGCTCCTCCCTGCCTTTTCTTCTTCCTGTCAGGATATTAACTTAGAAAAGCAGGAAGATGGAAAAATTAGGAAGGGGAGGGGGGGAAGAGCTGGAAAGTGATCAGATGAACCCCAGCAGAGGAGAAATAATTAGCGGCGATCAAACTTGGGGGATTAAAAATAAAACCGGGAGCAAGTGGTGTTTGGTCCTCACAAAGGCAGAAAGAACTGCTGGCCCAGGCCTTGTTAATTACACGGAGGGGGTCTCCATGGAAACCCAGCTTGGTTGCCTTTATGAACTTGCCTTAATGGTGTGAAATTCTCCCTGCCGCAGAAACAGTGCGGCAAAAGGGCAGGAGACAGTGATCTGTGTGTGCCCTGCCGCAGGTGAAAGTTAAGGCCACACAGGTGCTGTGTTCGGTGGCCGTTGGCAAAAACCATAATTTTAGGTAATTCTTCTCCTGGCTACAACTGCTGAGAAGCCCGAGAGAGTGTACTTCGTGGTTGGCAAAGAGGTAAACTCTGCGTCCCCCCTGGGTACCTGAGGCCCTCTTTGGCAACACATCTAGCTCTCCTTAGAACGGTTAAAGTGAAGGGTGGCACCTTTTCCCGTGGCCTTGCTGAGCTGTCAACATGCTAATGTCATGTACTGTCATTCTCCGCTATCACTCAATGAGAAAACTGAGCTCGAAGCAACCAGGGCAACCAACGGTGCTCAGTTGTAATGACCGGTGTGGGGCTTGAAGCTCCAAGGTGCCACTCTGGAGCTCACTGCTTCTTGTTTTAGTTGTTGCCCTCGATGGCTTTCCTGAGGTATTACTCATGCACACTACAGTTCATCTGTTTATAAAACATCGGATTTAGTGATTTTTTAGGATATTCACAGCTATGTGCAAACATCACTGCGGTCAATTTTAGAAACTTCAGCTCTAGGAGAAAGAAACCCTTTAGCTATCATGCTGTTATTGCCTTCAGTTTTACCATCCCCAGTCCCTGAGACGCCACTGCTTTTCATCTTTGGGCATTTCTCTGTCCTGGACTTTCATCTGAATGGCTTATATAATGTGTCGTGTGTGTGTGTGTGTGTGTGTGTGTGTGTGTGTGTGTGTGTGTTCTGGATTCTTTCGCTTTGCACGTTTTCAAGGCCATCCCTGTTCTGACAGGCAGCAGACCACCAATCTGCTTGGTGGCTGAGTAATATCCTATTGCACCTTGTTTTTTTGTTTGTTAGTTGAGGAGCATTTGGGCCGAGCCCTCATGTTGACCTCCACGTGGTACACACTCACTCACTCCTTCAGGGTACACACTTCACATGGCAGTTAGCATTCCAAAGGGCACAGTTAAGGGCAGGCCTGGAACTCAGACTTGTGTCTGTCCCCTGAGCTCATACACATAAAAACCAAAACACAGAGACGTCTCATTTCATATGATTACAGAAATCCAGGGCCAGGCAGATGGCTCAGCAGATTAAAGCACCTGCTTAGGCCGATGCAGGGATCAGGGTTTGATTTCCAGTGTGCCGTGCAGGCCCCCTTCCCAGGGTGCACTGAGGCAGCAATTGAGACTGGCGATGGCAGTGGGGGGGGGGGGCGCTCCTGTAATCCCAGCGCTTGGGAGGCTGGAAACAGGAGGATCACTACGAGTTGGGTCTGCATAGTGAGACTCCGTACTAAATATATATATTTTTTTTTAAAAAAGAAATACATGAAGCTTCTATAGTTCAAATACAGAGATTGGGGGACTAGGGGCAAACAGCATGTGTAATTATGTAAGGAAGGAGAGCTCTTCAGGACTACAAAGAAATCAGAGGGGCTTTGGTGGCTCTTTCTAAAGTGAGTTGGGCTCCAGACCAAATGACCCCGGAGAAGCCCATCACCCTCACTGCATCTCAGTTTCCTCATCTGTAAAGTAGAAATGAATAAAAATGCTTACTGTTTTGAATTATTTGAAGGATCAATGATTTAATCTTTATAAAGATGGCTAGAACAGGGGTTTCTATGACTTCTGTCCCCCCCCCCCCCAGGAGATGTCCCCTGGAGTGACTCATCTTGGCTCCCCAAGCCAGGGTTGCTTTTGTTCTGAGAGATATACTGAATGTAAGTCCTGCTGTTGCTACTACATATACTGTCCCACTTTTCTTATTTTCTTATTTTGAACCTCGGTTTTGCTGTCTGGTAAATTAGGAGGATGGGCACGTGCGAGGGATGATTCCCTCTGCCTCCTTGGATTTTCTGATTGCCTCCCCAAAACATGGCTTTCTCTGTTGCAAGTGGGGCTTCTCCAGCTCCCCCAACTGGGGAGTCACTCCCCTACTCCCCTGCGCCTCTCCTGCAATGTGCAGTAGCAGGATATGGCTCTGGTAGAAGGCAGCAGAGCCCCCTAGATCCAATCTGCATCGAGTCACCAAGCTGCTTTATCCGGTTTCACTATCCCAAATATGAGGCTGAGCTCTTCTCTTCTGTATGGTGCAGGAGTTCATGTAAAGCATCTCAGTATGGGGGACGTAATGTATCTCAACGCACCCTCGCTGTTACGATTACTGTGCTGCCAGGATCTAAGAGGGAAACCTAGGGCTCTTTTAAATATCGCCACCTCAGCCGTGGTGCCTGCTACTTATTAAACAGAGAGTGGCCCTAACAATTTGTGAGTTTACTGGAGAGAGGCCTCCCTGATTGGCACTGCCTCTCAGGCGCTGCCTCCCTGCCTCCCATCAAAGTGAGCCACCGCTGGAATTCTAATCACATTTGCCTGTTAATATCACAGGATTCTATGTGTGAAGGAACAAACTACACGCAGACAGCGCTGCCTGCCCAGGCTCGTGGTGCACTGCCACCGTCCAGGCGGCATTCTCTGCTCAGCGCTTGTGAGATTGTCAAGTTAATTGGCAGCTCTGTGTAGCTCACTTTGGCTAACTGGTAGGTCGCTTTGTTTGCGGTATTTCTCAGATCTCACTTTCTTTTAGCTCTTGCATCTAACCCTGGGGTAGGAGAGATAAAACAACAGCAGACACAAAGAAAACCCCAAACTCTATGTTTGCATCATGTGATATTAGAAAGCAGATTAGATAGCACTTGATAGATTTGGCAAAAAGGGTCTTTCGAACAATGAATTAAATATAAATGAGGAAATATATACACTAGGCCGAAGTGTTTTCTTCACTTGGATTGCTATGAACTCAATAAGTATTGTGTCTATTTTCATTGTCTATTACATAGCAGGGATGTTTATTTATTTTTGTGGTGCTGGGGTTTGAGCTCTAGTACCATACACATTAGTAGCTAGACATCTGGCCCTTAATTTATTTTTTTAACTTTGAGAAAAGGTCTTGATAAGTAGTCAAGTCCCCCAGGTTGGCCTTAATCTTGAATTTCTCCTGCCCCAGACTCTCAGATCCCTCAGCAGTAGGGTAGTAGCTGGGGGCCACTACACATGGCTGCCAAGGGCTTCACGACTCTTGTCTAAGTTGGTGCATTCTTTCCCTCTCTCCTCTACGCGGTCTAACCTGGGTTGGCCTCAGGTCATGGTGGAACCCTGAGCTTTGCACTGACAGCTGAATGTGAGTCCTGCTGCTGCTACTAATACTGTCACCTGGGGCGTGACACCTCATCTCCCTGAATCTCAGACTCCTCATCTGTCAACTGGGGCTTCATATGATTCTTATCGCTGTTCTGAGGATTAAGTGAAACAATATTTTAAGACATATCTATCATAATATCTGTCTCGCTATGTGGATGTTCAATGATGTATGAACTTCCATCTCCCATGCCTTCCACTGAGTTTTCTATACATCCCAGAGCCGGCCTTAATCTTTGTCTGGTTTTCTCTTAGTCATCCTTGATTGTCATCTCAGATGCTTTTTTTTTAGGAAGCTTCTCCAGAATCTCTGGATGAAACTAGATCTTCCTGTTCTCTGCTCCACCGGCAGCCCGGGCCTGTCTCTCTGTGACGCTCATCAAGCCTGAAATGACTTATCTGCCATGAGCCTCGCCCTCTGGGCTGCAGCTTCTGTCGCAGCCGAGATGGTGCTCATTCTCACCAGTGTGAGCATCCGCTAGAAGATACACTAGCAAATGACTCACAGTATCATGAATTTAAAACAGAAAAGCTGTGATCAACTCGAGTGTCTGTCCGTAGGCAAATGGATAAACTCTGCAATAGTCACGCGGTGAGACACCACTCAGCAGCGAAGGAGAAGAAACTGCTGATTTGTCCCCAAATGTGAGTGAATCACAAAAAACAGATCAGGTAAAAGTAAGCAGACACAGAAAAGTATATGCTATGTAATTCAAAACTTGAAAACAGGGACAATTTAAAAACAAGTAAAACTAACTTAGAAAAAAATATAGATCAGTGCTTGTCTGTAGCACGCTGAGGTAAGAGGAGTCCATTAACTTCTACGAGCATAGGGAAATTTTTCAGGCAGTGGAAATGTTCTATGTCAGGATTGAGCTGTAGACATTTGTCAAATATCAATACACTGTAGACGTGAAGTGTGTGTGTGTGTTTACATTTATCATATCATACCTCAGTGAGTTGGTTAAAAATAAAACAGTAAAACAAAAAAGTAAACTCAGTTATAGAAGGAAAGAAGAAAAAGAGGAAGAAAGGGAGAGAATGAGGAAGGCAAGCAGGTGTCCTGGCTTGAAATCGCTCACAATTAAAGCTTGAGTTCAATTTCAGGGTGAGAGGTAGTGGTGAGTGGAAAATTATTGTTTTCATTACATCAATAAGGAAAATGGTAAATTTCAAAGACACTGGAGAGGAGTAGAAGTGAAAGAAGACTCGGCGAGCTCAAATTCCAGAGAGTGAAGAATGCTTACAGATTATGAAAGCCCTAAAACAATGGAATGACAGCTTTGAAGTGCTAAAACAAACAACCTCGGAGAACAGAAACCTGCCCACCTACAGTTTGGTACTGAACAAAGATATCCTTCAAGACTGGCAGCAGAGGAAAGACATTTTCGCACATACACAACCTAAAGGAATTTCTGATTACCAGCTGGTGTGGACTATAAGAAATAATGAAACCAGTCTCCAGGCTCAAGAAGCTGATTCTAGACAGAAACAGATCCCAGTGAAAGACTGGGGAAGCCAGAGGGCTAAGTACTTGCGCACACCAACAGAAGTGACTGAATATTAATGAGCGGTGTTAATAGCTGCGTCTGTTGACCTTACAATAAACACTGAAAAAGTACCAACTACAGAAAAAGAATCAACAAACCAGGTTTTGTCACTGCTGCTCATAAAAGGTACCACATAAGGAACAAAAAGGCGCTGTGTGACTGCATATACACCCCTAAGACAAAGACTCAGAATTTCCTGCAAATCTATAATAAAAGGCAAACATTGAAAAGAAGCAGAAGATTCAAATATACATTCACACAAGAGAAGTTCACACTGATTCCTAATGTACAGAAAGATGTTCACCATTACTGCTTACCAGGGAAATGCAAATTAAAGCAGCGCTGAGGTATCACGAGGCACAAAAATGGCAAAATTTAAAGACTAAATGATGTGGAGCCACCGGGAGTGTTGCACATGGGATGCTGAAGCCCCTTCGGGATGCAGGAGGTTTATGAGAAGGCAAAACATAGCCCTTGTCTATGGCCTCGCTAGTCTTAAGGAAATTTACTGTACATTTATGGAAAAGGATGCAAAGGAATGCCCAAGTGGCTTTCCTCTTCTTAGTCCCCAAAAGGAAGCACCCCCATATATTCACCATGGGAGGGTGTAAAGAAATGTTTCACAGTGAAATATTACTTGTGAGCAAAAATGAACTCATGAATACGTGCAACACCCTGTATTAAGCCACAGAGATGCAATAGCGAGCAAAACAGGCCAGGCACAAAAGCAAACATGCTCCATGATTCATTAGATGAAGTACCAACTAATCAACTGTAAAAGAGTTTTATATGATTGTTACATCTAGGATGGACACTGCATCAGTTTAGGGAGAGACTTCAGAGAATCTCTGCGGTGAAGGCAGTGTTTTCTTCCTTTCTGTTTTTTGCTATACTGGGTATTGAACTTAAGACCTTGCGCTTGCTAGGTGGGTGTTTATGCCGCTGAGATATCTTCCTAGTTCTAAGATAGCATTTTCAAGGTTACATGAGTATGTAAAATTTAACTATGCTGCACTTAAGATTTAAACATTTAAATGCATATAATTTGCATCTCAAATAATAATAAAGAGAAATCTTACAAGGAATCTGTTTCTTCTCAAATGTCCTAGAATCAACCTAAGTTTAACATAAAAATATAAAAATATACACAGACATAAATATATAGACATTTAAATAAAAATGGAATCATAACTTGATCACCATATATACCCCATATGTTCACCTAGAATAATTTTGGTTTATATTAATTGTTTCAGTGTAATTAATTACAACACTTTTCTGTATTTTATTTTGAAAAGTATCCAGTGTACACAATAAATTATATGGTCAAACTCATTATAGTACACATATGGCAATCACTTTTTCTTCCACTGAGCTTTACACATTGGGTGTATTTTGCCATGTTTATATGTGTGGAGTTTTCATATTCATTTTAGTGGATGCATAACACTGCATAGTATATATGCAAATGACTTATTTGCGAATTCCCTGTTGGTTAAGACTTAGGGCTGTCACCACATTGTTGATGCTAAGATACAATGTCTATGAAGCAGGCATCAACTGTTTTTGCCACATAAACATTTAGGAGTCATCTCCTCGTTCTCCTCCTCCTTCTTCTTCTCCTCCTCCATCCTCCTCCTTCTGCTCTTCTTCTTCCTCCTCGTCCTCGTCGTCCTCGTCCTCGTCCTCCTCCTCCTCCTCCTC
>PVJA010008162.1:0-65484 GCA_004027025.1 Myocastor coypus
CCTTCTTATTCTCCAATTGTCGGTCTGTTAACTTACATTCTCAACCCTCCAGCAGAAAAGCTTTGTGATACTATTATTCTATAACATAGATACTGGGCTTATCATCACTGGCTTTCTGAGTATCAAATACCTTTGACTTAGCTTGTAAATGATATTTTCTGACCATCATTGATATTCTAATAACTTTCCATACATCATGATAAATTTTAATATGATCTTTTAAAGTTCATGATAATTTCATAGAGCTGCTCTGGTTTTCTTAGTCATCTCTTGCACTTCTCTCTTTTTTTATTTATTTTTTTTGTATGTACTTGTTATAAGGTCTCACTATGCTGTTTGGACTCATAGTGATTATCTATGTCCTAAAGATATGAATAATGCATTCATGTGATGGAAAACCTGCGGAACAACCATGAGGAACCGTTCTCCACAAGGGAGAGTCAAAGGCAGAGAGTAGACACTGGCCAGTACCAGTCCTTCAGTTCCACCAGAGCTTCACTTTTCCAGTTTCTCAACCAGCTCAGACCTGTGTGCTGTGTGATTCTGTGCCAGTTAGTGATCAATGCAAGAAGCAGGGCCGTGTTCCATGTTGTGGAGGCAGGAATTGCTCATAATGAATAGATTTTATCCAATATTGTCAACCAGCAAAGGCTTTTCCAGAAGACAGCTGCTCATTGGGCCAGAGACTGTCTGAAGTTGGCGCTGGTCAGCTATCACAAAGAAATGCAGGACCGAAGCAGAGAAGAATGAAGACAAAGGAGAACCTGCAATGATGCACTGGCGCCACAAGCACCAACTGGCTTCATTGAATCCAGTCTTGACAGAGCAGGGGCCCCTCTCTGTGGAGCTGCAGGTATCTAGCTTAGCACTGTGGAAAGTGAGAGGAGAGGTGGAGGGAATTGGAGAAGACATGGCGCCTGGAGCTTCTTCCCAGCAAAGGAGTCAGCAGACAGCGATGCTAACAAGCCCTGATGATATCCAAGGCCCCATGCTGACTGCAGGGCCTCAGATCTGCAGTTTCCTTTCCACCTTTCAGACACCACACACATATTGGCACTTGGTGCTCCAAAGCCTCCACTGAAAAGGGAGTTCTGGGCACCTTAGTCCCAGCTGAGTGAAGCTGTCATTACTGTAAAGCATCAGAGCATCACCCTATCCTCCAATAATGTGAAGACCTGTCTTGTGGTTGTCAATATTTCTGCATTTCACTGATGGAGAGAGTTTTAGAGAAGTAATTGGCTTCTAGCAAGAAAAGAAACACGTTCTTTGGAGATGCTATGTAAACCAGGGTCTTTTCACTGCTTAGCTGGTCTCTGATGTTTGATTTTTTCCCCCTTAATCTCACTAGCAACTGGAATCACAAATTTTGCATAAATTCTTTCATCAGGTAACTGATCTAACCCTATTTTTACATGGGTTCAGATGGAAAATATTTTCTAAAGAATATGGCTGTGGGTAGAGTTCAACTGAATGTATTTTGGCTACAATGTTCAGCTCCATAAACTAAGTTGCTTACACTTTTCCTGAGTGACAGATCCTAGCTGCAAGAATGTTGTCATTCCTAGTGTTCCTAAGATTTGTCTCTAAGCAGAAAGGTGATCGACTGATATGGGCAGAGCCCTCTGTGCAGCTAGCAGATCTGCAGAGGAAACTGTCCCTTGAATGGATGCTCATCAGGCTGACAGGACAGCTCAGCGAGGGGCCAGCCTCAGTGGGCTGGTGTCATGGCGACAGGCAGAGCAGCTGCAGGTGGCAGGCACATCCTTCTATTGATGTGCATGATCCAGAAATCTAACAGAAACCCTAGATTTTCACTGGCTCACCGCCTTATCATCAGGACCACAGAGGAGGCCAGTATCATTTCATGGCATGTGTTCTAAGAGAAGAAGACTGGGGAAAAGTGAAAAAGGTAGGATGTAGCAGTTGCTGTTTTTTCTTCTTCTGTCAACAGTGTCTATTATGCTTTTAAAAAAATGCCTGCTATGCAGTGTTCACTTGCCCCTGTGGGGTTAGGGGGATTCAGATGCGCTTTTCTCTTGCTATTTCCTGCACTTGGCTCCTGGAGACTGGGGACACCACTGTACCAAGAATCATTATTATTTCTGGATTCAGTCTTTGAATTTTAGGACCCTAATGCTTTTTAGTTCTTTATAAAGTCTAGATGGGCATCCGAGAAGAACATACACTTCTCAGAGGAAGAAATGCTAGAAGCTTATAAATACATGAAGAAATGTCCCCCATTGCTAGCCATCTGTGAAATGCAAATTATAACAACAGTTAGATACCATCTCACCCCAGAAAGAATGGCTATCATAAAGAAATCAACCAACAACAAATGTTGGAGAGGCTGAGGGGAAAAAGGAACACTTTTCCACTGCTGGTGGGAACACAGACTGATGCAACCATTACGGAAATCAGTGTGCAGACTCCTAAAAAACTAGGACTGGAAATCCCATTCAATCTGGTTATCTCCCACTGAGAATTTTCCCAGAAGAATTGAAAACATCATACTATAATGATATCTGTGCACCTATGTTTATAGCAGCATAATTTGTGATAGCAAAATCCTGACAACAACCAAAATGCCTGTCATATGAATAATGGTTGGAAAAGATATGGTGTTTTTATACAATAGAATATTACTCCACTACAAAGAATGATAAACTAGAAGACTTCATATATAAGTGGATGTATAAGTGAAATAAACCAGACCTATATGATATGTAAATATCATATAGTCTCCCTAGGGTAACAACTCAAAAGAAGGCATTGTGAATGGTGGAGGGTTATACTTTTTGTATGCTTGTATGCTACATCACTTTGTGAACCAGAACAATAAATTTTATATTTAAGAAAACATGTGAAAAATTCTTTACTAAAAGTTGATTAGTCATGGTCTTCTGTATGCTTTGAAATTTTTGTCTTTGTAATGAAACATAAGTCTAAAATACAACATCACAAAAATAAAAACAAAGAACTATTATTGAATTTTGTTATATTCCTACAAAACATTCCGGACTTCAGCTGTTATTGTGCAAAAACATTCTGAATTTGAACACTGCATATATCTGTTTTTCTACTTATTTCTCTTTTCCCTAACCCTGTTTTTTCACTCATGTTTTCTTACGCCCTTTCCCATTTATATGACGTCTGTCCCCTTATTTCTTATTCGCTCTTTTTTTTGTGCTCTTCATGTGTACTCTGCTTTACTCAAATGAGAGATCCTATACATTATTTAAGCTTGTGTGTCTGATTTATTTCACTCAACAGTACATTTTCGAGGTGTAGCCACATCCCTACAAATGTCTCAATTTTGTCCTTCTTTATAGTCAAGTAGTATTCCATCACATATAGTAGATAAAACACTTTTGGTATCCAGTCATCAGAAGATGAGTATATAGGCTACTTTTGGGATTTAGATATTATGAATTGTGATATTATAAACATTTTTATGTATATATCTCTGTAGTATGGTGTCCTTAGCTCTTTGGGGGAGAATTCCTGGAAAGGATATAGCAAAATAAAATGCAATTTCTAATTTTAGTTCTTTGAGGAATCTCTATACTGATTTCCAGGATGATTATACTAATTCAGATTCCCACCAACATCAGTAGCATTCTTTTTTCACCACAGACATGCTGACATTTGTTACTTTTTTGATTACTATTATTTCTGGAATAAGGTGGAATACTAACACTGTTTTAATTTACTTTTCTCTGATGGTCAAGGATGTTGAAGATTTTTTCTTATTTCTTGCGCATTTGCATTTCTTCCTCTGAGAAATGTCTGTTCATTTCATTTACCCATTTCTTGATGGAGGTCTTTTGTTTAGGTGGTCTATTTTTTTGAGTTCTTTATATAGTCTACATATGAACCCTCTGACCTAGGAATAGCAGGTAATTGTTTCCCATTCTGTGAGCAGTGCTAGCCCAGTGCTCTCTGCTTCACAAAGTGCCTCTGTGTTGTGAAAAAGCCCAAACTGGGAAGATCTTTATGGACTGAGAACACCAGGAGTCAAACATTGTCAGGCTTATGGGGAGCAAAGAATGAGCAGTTTTTCAGTTCTTTACCCTTTCCCTGCCACATGTGTGCTTTCAATTACTGTGAAGAAAAATCAGCTCTAAACACAGAAAAAAGTCTATCTTCTCTAACAAAATTCTATTGACTTTTGCTGTAATATAGCGATATGTGGATACTTACTTAGCAATAGCTAAGTCATCGTCAGCTTAAATATGTAGACATCTCCATTATCTAAACATCCAATTTCTTGCTTGCTTAGATTCCTCCATCAAAGTTCAGTTTACCTAAAAAATATGCACAAGGGTGATCATACTCATTTTTATTTGTCCTTGGTCAATACTTGTATAAAGTTCAAATAACAGAAGGCAAATAGTTTTGCTCTTGACAGTTCATCCTTAGACAAATCGTCAAATCTGAAAATACTGAAGGCTAGCAGAAGAGTATATAGTGTCAGAATTTGTTTTATTTATTTATTTTTTTGCACAATAACTGAATGAGTGGATGCGATGGATGAGAGATATTCAGAAAAGGATGGACAACCTTGGTAATGCTAAGTACATACATGTTTCTCGCAATGATGATAGTAATAGTATCTTACCTGCCGAAAGAAGCTGGGATGATGTCCTTAAAAGACAGAGAAATCTAATAGTATAAAAGGGCAATTATGTATTAACCAAGGAAGACAATCAAGTTCAAGAGGCCATTAGCAGGAAAAATGGCCCCAAGACAGTCAGAATGAAATAACCTTAAATTTGTGGAAAAAAATTTGTGGCAAAGTTTTCTGAGGTAGTATCAGGGGATAGAAAAAGAAGATACCTTAATGAGTGCTCATCTGTGGGTCCAGGGGCATCCTCTTGCCTCTGATACTAATGCTGTTGGTGTCATATGTGTGTGTGTGTGTGTGTGTGTGTGTGTCTGTGTGTTTCACACTCGTGCTGGAAGAAAGCCAAAGCAAAGGTAAACTCAGCACTAGTAACTATTCCTTGCTGTCCATTTGTGACGCTCTGATGCTGCAAACTCTTGCCTTTCTGTGTTTGGAAGGATGCTCGGCATGCCAGCCAGAGAGCTGGTGATTGTGCATCTGAGCAGGAAAAGAAGTGGTTCGCAAAAGCTTCCAGGAGGAAGGGAGGCCTGAGTAGAATCATGAAAGTTTATTAGGACTAAATTTTGTGAAAATGGGAGAAAAAGGACACTTCAAGAAAATGGCCCATGTACACCCAAAGAAAGATGAAGGAGAGTGATTATTCTGACAAGAACAAATTATGTAGGGAAGATGACAGGAAAGAAAAGATGATAGGAGTGGAAAATGCTTGGTAAGATTTTCTGTTTTTTTTTGCTGGCTCAGGGCTCAGGCTGCCGTAAGGGCAGGTCTCGTGCTCCATGCTCAGGAGGGGAATCACACCACGGTTCCCTGCACCTGACTGACTTTGCATAATCATGTGCTTTAATCAACTGAGCTACCTGGCAAACCCCCTAGAAGTAGAAAATGATTGGAGAAGACCAAGGTGCAGTTAAATTATTGTAACAATTTAGATAAGAAGTTGTAAGGTAAGATGAAAAATAATTTTCCTAAGGAAATAGTCAAATGAGTGATTTTCTCTACATTAAAAAAAAAACTTAGAATAATATTTTGCTTTCCAAAAATAGTAGTTGTTGTAACTCAGAGTTTTGTAAGGGGAAAAATACAAGACATTTTTAATAAGATTACTTGGGAGTCATCAAAAGAATCATGTCTCTTTACAAACAGAGAGTGTAGGAATTCTGTCCATACAGTAAAGACCAGAGACTATAGTCTAGGGCTTGGATGCCATGATAATGCCCTGCTTGACTCCAGCTGATGGCCAAAAGCTCATAACAATGCCTCCTACAAGTCCAACTGGAGGCACCTGACGGTGTCTCAGGCAGGTCTGTTTTATGGATCTGTGCTGGGAAGGCTCAAAGGTCAGTGGTAGAAGCTAGAAAGTCTGTGCCATTGGGATAAAAGATCTATGCTAGCAGGCTGAGGGATCTGCAGTGGAGCCAAGAAGCAGTGCATAAGGTAAGCACCAGAGCTCCCCCAAAAAGTAACATAGCCATCTTCAGCAATAGTGAGGTCCTGAGCTCCTCCAGTGATGAGGAAAGCTGAGTTCCCATCAGGAAAGCCAATGTGACAAGCTTCTCTAGCAGACTCAACAGTGCACCATCTTCCCCTCTGGAGCCAGGAAGCAATGCTCAAAGTGAAGACCAGAGCTCCCCCAAAGTGTACCATAGCCATTCTCAGGAACAATGAATCTTGAGCTTCTCCTCCAAGGAGAACAGCCAAGTTTATCACGGGAACCAATCTGACAAGGTCCTTCAGCAGAATAGCCCAAGAGAATCCAGAACTCCCTAATGGCTCCCAACATCTTCTACCAGCTCCCCACGGCATCCCTCCTTCTTTTCAGATTCTGCCTTTCATCCTGCTAACAACTATCCTCAGGTGGGACACACATAGCCAGCACCACATTGAGTCAGTTCAGCTGGGTGTAACAAGTTGCTCCCCCCCCCCCCAGTTGTCAATCCACCACAGCAGTTATTACGTACTTCAATATAGTATATATGCAAATATAATGTACTTTAAAATGTTTATATGCGTATATTTGCATATACACAAATATATGCAAATATATATATACATATCTATTATGTATTCTTTTAATATGTATAGCCTTAATTTGCATCTCTGTATTAAAATGAATTAGTACACTTTCTAGTTATTTTTGAATGCTATTTTAAGTCTTAGATGTATAAAGCATTTTTGTTTTCAGTTATAGCTCCAAAAGGAGTTCCACTGAAGACAGTCAGACATACTAAAATAAATTTCTTTTATTCTAATTCTTCTCAATTTTTTGCTCAAATATAAAGGTTTACATTTTTAGCATTTCAAAAATGAATAAAAGTTAAATACAATGAGGCTGGGGAGATAGCTCAGTTGTTTAAGTGCCTGCCTGGCAAGCACAAGGCCTTGGTTCCATCCTCAGTACTGCATGTCATGCTAGTTCAGAAAGCTAGACAGGTTGTGTGTAGTGAGACCCTGTACCAAGGTACAAATCTTAAATAAAAGATTTTAAAAAATTAAACAAGACGTTTCATATGTGCCTTTTTTTCCATTTCTTTTCAAATTTAAAAAATAAATTTGGTATGAGTACTTAACAAAAGAATAATATTCCAGTACTTCCTAACACTATTACATGCAATAAACTTGATAGTGGAATTTAAAGGATTCCTCTCAGACTGTTCACTTGAAAATAAATGGGATATTGAGGTTAAAGTGATTCTTATAAAGTGAAGTTTTTAAAAATGTGTACATTTTGGGAAGACTTAATTAAGCATGACTTCGTGCACTGTAAAAGGGATTAATTTTCTAATCGCAGTAAAATCTGTCTCTTTGAAAAATATTTATATCTGAGGTGATTGCTTTTATTTTTCTGAAAGGATAAATTCTAAAGGAAGTTGTTATTTTTTAGTTTTTGTACTTTAGGGAAGGGTCTACAGGGTGTTCAGGTCTCACTGCTAGATCAGACTCATAGTGACCCGCCTGTTTACAGTCTCCCAAAAGCTGGGGTTCCAGGCATGAATCACCACACCCAGTCTTAATAGTTGTTATTATTTATATTTTCAAAAAAACTTTCATGGGAAAAGTGAAATTTTATGCTATTTTATAGGAGGAATCTATTTCTAATAAAAGTTGTGGTTGCCTAAGTAATGTTTTAGTGAGGCAAGTGGGGACTTACACAAACATCTGACAATCAACAGGGAAGGGAAGGGTGGACTTAATGGCCTGCCTGGTTGCTCACCGTACTAGTCACTTTATTTGCTTGGCTCAAGTATATATTACCCAGCATATCAAGCTGCCACTATGTTTCTGTGGACAGCATATGTTTACCATATGCTTTTTAATACTTGAGTCTGTTGGCTGATAATAATACAGCTCCTAAGACAACTGGTACAGTATTGAAAAAATGTTAAGTAGATCACCACCATACTAATAATTTCATTTACAAAATCTGCTAAAGAATAAGAAAATGTAGCATTAAGTGATGTAGGAGAAGAGACTTTTTTTTTTTTAATCCAACCCTGGGTCAGTGAATGAGAGACAACCAAATTAGAAGGAAATTACTCCTGGAATGGGTCCATTGAAATATTTTTTTTCCATGTACAATTTGATATTTTCAGTGAAAGAAGTGTTCCCGAGATTTTCTTTCATTGCCTGATAAAAATTTCTTCGTGCAAGTCTTATGCACTAAAACATGAACTGCTGAATCACACAATGGCATATTTCCAAAATGTTTTATGAATTCTTTGCTCTTATTCTGATTGATAAACTCATTTTATGGAATGCAGTTTTTTGATGTTACTGTACTCTAGGTTCCAAGTTTCTGTTTGTTCCAAGTTTCTTTTAATAACCAGTCACTGATTCATGGTATCCCAAAATATTCAGCTTAATCATACTTTAATTTAATAACTTAGAACTGATGTGTTCTTAACATAGGAAGTGGTGTTGTTTTTAGTTTGTTGTAAATTAGTTGGCCCAAGACTGGTGCTTTTTTCATAATTATTCACTTCTTTTCCTCCAGGCCTCCTGTTGGTTTAAAGTCTTGTTTGTGTTAAAAATCCAGAGGAGCTTAGGTCCCAGTACACATTTTTATCCTCTGCATAGTTGTCTTAAATTCTAGGAACAAGAGTATAAAAAGACTGATGCAGATAGAATGATCTGTTCAATTTTTCACATTACCAAATTGACAGGAATTATTATTTTAATGTCTCTCAGTATGCATCCAATAATGTTTATATCATAGCTCATTAAGGCTATGGAGAGAATTAGTGCTCAAATTATTGCTTTGTAAAACACAGACTTAAAGATCCTCTTGAAATTGTTGTTCACTGGTATGTTGGGATGCCCACTGATGCTTTCCTTTGAGTCTAAATTGAAGTCCAGTTTTTTTTTTTTTTATAACGGGAATCAAACTTGTCCTTCTAGTTTGGATAATTCATGCAGCTAGTAAGTTAAATTCAAGATGAGTGTACATTTTCTGCCTTTCTCTCTCCTTTGAGCAGCTTTGGGATGTATATGACACCGTAGCATCTTGGCATACAGGGAAACTCACACTGCATGGTGTTTTCCAGTTGTTCCAGGTGGTAAGAGGTCAGCTGGATGTGGAACTGGAGTTGAAAAGAATTCTTTCCTACTGAAACAATGAAAAGGCATCTACTTTTCCTTTAGCTTTGGACAGCCACTCTGGTGACCACCAAATCTATTAATATCACTGCATATGATGGGGTTTGAATATTTCTATACAGACTTCCTGCTTCTTTTCTATTTTATGCCATTCATAAAATTATTGTGTGGGAAAATGATAAAACCTATAATGACACAATTGTGTCTAAATATAGCCTATCCATTGTGTAGTGATTACATTGTTTGCGTTGAATCGGTGGCACCTACCAGGTCCCCTTCTGCATCCCTCCCTTCTGGGAGAACTATCCTCACCCCCAAGTGACACTGGTATTGGCTATATAATTTGTTTCAGCAATGACAGGGCAGTAAATTGACATATTCTATATCAAAGCAGACTTTATAGATGTCACATGGTGTCATCATTGTTTACATTCCTCTGGAGCTGAGGTGTCCCAGGTGGAAATACTCTTTCTTTCTGGAATTGGGGAAAAGAAATTCTCGCAGTGGCAGTTGGATGTGGAGGGTTTTGTCATTATCAGAGCAACAAATGTTGACTAACAACACCATACATGCGTTAGTATCACTGATAACATCTAATCCCCACAAATTTGACATACACAAATTTCTAAATTAATTGGAATTTAGTGGCCGGATGATGTGCCAACAACTAATTCAATCTTAGTACCAACAACTAATTCAAGAATCTTAGAACTAATCCATGGATATTAGAAATAAGAGACCCAAACTACTGTTTTAGCAATTATGCCATATATTGTCAGATTATACTTGATGTAATGCTTTCCTAAATAGTGTTTAATTGTTTCTTTATAGTGTTTAATTCTTCATAATTCTCCATTTTATGAAGAAGGAAACCTCTCCCAGGTTTAAAGGAAATCTAGCAGTTCTCTGTGATTCTGCACCAGTGAATGTGGGAAGCAAATAAAAACAGAAAGTTTTCAGTTTAGCACCCTTCCCTGCTGTGTCATCCCCCAGGGGGACATCTTTTTCACTATAGCTTTACGATTATTTAAGTCTACTAATGGAATTTATAAACACAATAACTATTAATACTTTCTAGTGACATAAATGGGAAATACCTGCAATTAAATTCTTCCTGCATGATAACCAATTGTAATAGGGACATAGATACTTGATATGGAAAGAATGGCATGAATTCTTCTCTGTAGAAATTGTCCATCCTACAGTGGTAGGGTTGTAATGGACATCCAAATACCTGGACTGGTCAACTTGGCTTTTATTTGGGCTTTCCCATGTAATATCGACTATGTTGACCGAAGTCATAGTAGTGAAAGGCAACAGGAAATGTGCATCTGTTTCATCTGACTGTATAGAGTTGGTGCACAGCTGTGCCTTGGAATGGGGACATGGCAGTGCTGGCTGTGAGTCTCACTGTCATGGAGACCCACAGTGATAGCCCTACCCTTCACTTCTGTAGCCACTTTGCTTTTGTTGTATGGGCCCAATGGTAACAAAGTTCAATGATAATTTTGGTGCTCTGCTTTCTTCCTTCCTTCTTCCTTCCTTCCTTCCTTCCTTCCTTCCTTCCTTCCTTCCTTCCTTCCTTCCTCTGTGTGTGTAATCTCTAGTGGATGAAGGGAGGACAAGGTAATTCTAGAATGTAAGTAATAATCTGTGTTTTGAAGAAATCTGTCATGCACAGTAAATGCATTTGCTTTCTAAAATATACTTTTTGCTTCTTATTCCATAAACATCTACAATGTATATTTTGTATCTTTAATATTGGCCCTGTGTGTTTTTAAATTTCTTGTTTTGTTGCTGTATGTATGTATGTATATATATATATATATATATATATATATATATGTAACTAAAAATTTTATAATAACAAATACCATTGTGCTACCAAAACTGTTTTTTGGAATGATCAATCATCTTAATCAGATTAATAATTAGCTTTTCCATCAATTTTTCTGTTATCATAGAACACCCACAGGCTTTAATATTTATGAAAGGGTGGAAAGATCAAATCTCTGAAAAGAGATAAATCATGAGAAAAAATTTACTTGTTAAACAATGCCACTCAAGCTTGTTTTTGATCATATGTTGTGTACAAAGTTCAATGGACAAAAATTAATATGCTGGAAAATGAGAGGCTGCAAACAATTAGTATTTATTATTGTGCTTTATACAAACATCCTGTTATTAAGCATTTCTTTGGAATGAGTAAATGATTAGTGTGGTAAATATGGGAAATAACAAGCTATCAGGTTAGAAGAAAAGCACAAATTAAGAGTTTTGATATGTTCTTCCATGGGGGAGAGTCATTTGCCTATGTAAAACTTCTGTGTTTTATTTCAGATTTCATTATGTCAAGTAAAAGTTAATCAGCTACGAGTCTTCTGAAATTGTTTTCCTTGTGAATGAACTGCATCAGGAGCCCCTGGCCTTAGGCTTCAGAACTGCTCATTTTTGTTCAAGAAGCACGTTTCATCTACCAGGAAGTGCTTTCATCTTCAACCAGAGGAATAGATCCCAGGAGGAGTGATGGCAAAGCACGGCCAGGGAAGAATCACTCATGATGTGCAGGTGCAGGAGGGCTGCATGCTATACTGGAGCTCACAGAAATGGGGCCATCCAGCGCACCACACCTGGCTCTTAGATTTGCATTTGGGTTCCTACAAAGAAGTATTCATTTTGTGCTAAACTTTTTATTTTTTAACTTCAAGCCATGAATAGCGGCTTCCTTTGTACCAAAGACCATGGATATAATTGTAATCAACCTGTTTTACCTTGTAGGAGGAATTTTAGACATAGAATTCCTATTTCTGCCTGGAGAGTCACATTAA
The DNA here is from genome assembly GCA_004027025.1 of Myocastor coypus. NCBI lineage: Eukaryota > Metazoa > Chordata > Mammalia > Rodentia > Myocastoridae > Myocastor > Myocastor coypus. Next base: position 12,046 of record PVJA010008162.1, read on the forward strand.
AGTCTTATTATCATTATGTACACGTAAAAATGGAGCCTACCAATGAGCAAAAATGTATTTGCCTGATTTCTATCCCGTGTATTAGACTGAAAGGAAGATGAGGACTGGTCAGATAGCTCAGTGGACTAAAACGCCTGCTTAGGCAGTTGCAGGGACTGGGTTCAATTCAGCGAACCACGCTAGTCCTGCCCTTGGGGTGCACTGAGACAGCAAATGAGACAGGACGTGGTGGTGTGCACCTGTAATCCCAGCACTTGGGAGGCTGAAACCAGGAGGATCACTATGAGTCCAATCTGTGTAGTGAGACCTTGTAGACCCTGTACTAAATACAATAATAATAATAATAATAATAATAATAATAATAATAAATAATGGTAAGTATTAATCTACTTCTAGATATGTTGACAAGAAAAGAAAGGAAAGGAGTAAGCATGAAATCCTGTTTCCAAACTAGAAAATTACTAAGATAACTGTTTCTAGAATGATCTTTTCTATGTTGCTTTAGCAAAGGGAAAATGTCCGAGCAAAATTGACCTGCTGACCTCCAGAAATCCACATCTCAAGTGGGTGAGAGAGGTCTAGAGGCACAACTGTTTCTCTAAGGCATGATAGTGCTGTAATTCTGAAATCTGAGAGGGTTATTGTGCAAGAAAGACATCTGTTATTTTCTTGGAATCTTCTTTCATTACCAAAAAATAGAATTAAAAATAGATCCAAGTCTTGTAACTCTATTGTTTTATACTTCATTTGAGTTGACAACCTAAGTGAGAATAAAGCATCAGAATGAATAGAAATTTGAAATTGTGATTTACTTAAGAAAGTTATTAACTTTTTAAAACTGATATAGTTCTTATTTCTTTAAGCAAATAAAATTAGTAAAAACTAGAAATGTTACACAGTTTCACTATGGTTGTTATATTGCATGCTGTTGTTTTGAAACTAGTTATTTAGATTATCGGACAGAGGTATTCAAAATTTGTAAAAAAATTAAACATTAGCGGTTCCTTTCAATAGAAGAGTAAAAATCAACAGTACAATTATCCAAGCTTCCTTCCCTCCTTATTTTCTCCTTTCCCTTATTTCAGTTGTTCCTTTCCTTCAAACAGTTCCTTTTCCTTTCACAATATCTGTTCTACCTTTCGCTTTTTAAAAAGATCCAAGATTTACAGAGAAATTGAGAAGATTTGATACAAAAAGTTCTCACATATCCATTCAGCCAGTTTGCCCTATCATTAATATCTGATACTGATGCTGCATTGGCTAATATTGATGAACCAATACTGATAGATAATTAGCTACAGCCTTGGTTTATTCAGATTTTTAAAAAGTTTTTACCCAATATTTTTTTGTTGTTGTAGGACCCCACCTTATTCTCTTTCTTTCTCTGTCTCTGTCTCTCTGTCTTTGTCTCTATCTCTGTCTGTCTCTCATTCTGGGGATAGAATCTAGGATCTTTGTACTGGCCTATGTCCCACCCACTTACTTTGTCATTTTCATTTTAAGACAGGGTCTCACTAAGTCACTAAGTCACTGTCCAGACTGGGCTGGAGGTTGTGATCTGCCTATCCTAAAATGCTGAATCCCTTGGGGCCTCCTGGGCTGTGAAGGCTGGGGCTCTACTATTTGGTGCACATAAGTTAAAAATTGTTGCATGCTTAGATGCAGATCTCTTTATCATTATGCAGGGCCCCTTTTGGTCTCCTGTATCCTTCCTTGTTCTGAATTCTCCATCTAACATGAACACAGGTCTCTGAGCATCTTCTTTGTGTTAGTGTTGCCATATTATATCTTTATCTACTGCTTGGCTTTAACCCATCTATATCTTTATATGAGAAGTTGATTTTGGTAACACTACATAGAGAACTCCCTTTCTTTCCCACTCGCTGTCTCTGTCTTTTGATATATTTAGAGCTTTCACATTGAAAGTGATTACTGATATAGCTGGGTTAATCACTAACATGTTTGCAACTGTTTCCTATTTGCTGCACTGGCTTTTCATTTCTTTTTTACTTCTCGTCTTCTTCTGCTTTTATTTTAATTATGCATTTTATATGATTCCATTTTCTCTTCTCTCTTAACATATCAATTATACTTCCTTTTAAAATTCAGTGGTTACTCTAGGGTTTGCAATAGAAATTTTCCACAATCTGTCTATTTTTTAAAAAAAGCACTGTGCTGTTTCATAAGTAGTGTTAGAACCTCGTAATTTGGGTTTCAATTTTATCTTTCTCAGTTCGTAATAGTAAGTGCCACCCATTTCACTTCTCCATGTGCTACGATCACACAGTACACTGTTACTCCTGTTCCTTTAATAGTTCTTTATTAGATTAAGAAAAAGAAAAATACAGGATTTTATTTTAAAGTGCATTTTTTCCCTATGTTCTTCGTTTCTTTATGCAGATCTGAGTTTATGACCTATATCCTTCTGTTTTTCCTTGGGGAGCAAATAAGCAAAACATTCACCAGTTGTTTGTCTTTTTATTTTTGCAAGACAGTTTTTCAGGATAAAGAATAAGTCAGAAGGGGACTATTTTCTTTAATTTCTAATATTGTCCATATTTCAGGCCTCACTTGGCCCTATGGTATGAATTTTGTTTTTATTTTTATTTACTTTTCCTGTATTTATGACAAGGTCTACAGGGTCCACAGGGTTTTACCACGTAGGACAGACTCTCAGTGATTCTCCTGTTTTCAGCTTCTCAAGCGCTAGCATTACAGGCGCGGGCCACTACACCCAGTCTCAGATGCAGTATCAGCGCGCTTTGCATGAAGGGCTGGCAAGACACAGTGGGGATCGAATCACAGTGAATTATGTTTTTAAATGAAAAATCTGTCCTTACTGCCTTTCCTCCAGGTGTAAGACTTTCCCCCTTCTGTTTAAGGTTCTTCTCCTGACTGGTTTTCTGACTTTGAGTGTGCCAGGGCCTGGCGGAACCTGTGGCCAGCACTGAGCACCCTCTTGTGTCCTGTGAGCATGCTCTCCGCTGTCTTTACTCAGACGCGGGCCTTTGGTAGAGAGAACACATGGGGAATATTTCCAGGTGGCTCCTTTCTTCTTGTACTGGATATCTGAGAAAAAAAAACATTTTTCTACTTTGTCGAAGGGCTTTCTCCCACACTCTGAGAATATACTGGGGTTCCAGGACAAAACCCCAGAAGTCTGTGGCCCTCCTGCCCAAGGCTACAGTCATAGGAGTTCCTCACCCTCAAGGACATTGCTCTGTTCCTATCTATGTGTCCGCAAGAACTTTGCCTCTCATGAATGGAGCTGTGGGCAGATGACTTGACCGTGGGGGTTCCCAGATGTTTTGCTTGGAACGGCGCATTCACTGGGGGCTCGGCTGCAAGTGTTCCTCTCCCTTCCCAGCTCCTCTTTTCAGTCTCTCTGCTTCGTGGTGTCCTGCTTAAATGTAGCTCTCTCCTGCATGCCCTTCTACCTCTCTGCCTTGCCTGAGAATCAGTCAACTTCGGACTAAAAGGGTGGAGCAGGGCAAAGCTGACCTCCCTTACGTTGCAGGTGTCGGGCGTTTTTTCTCACCAATGAGATTTAAGCAGCACATTAATTAGTATTTTAGTCTTCCTACCGATGCATGGGTCACTGATCTCTCCTTTCACTAAGAGGACCTCAGCTGTGTATTTCTCCATTTGCCTGTCTCTAAATTTCAGGGGTGCTTTCCTTGTGTTCTCAGTTTCCTGATGAGCGGAAGAAAAGTCACTGATTTTTAGTTCATTCGGCTTAGCTGCAGTCATGTCAGCTTTTTGATTAAAAAGCTGAGTGCTTCATCATTTGGGATTCTTATGTTTCTTACCAAAACTAAACCTCACTGACACTGCTAACAAACTTGCAGTCCAGGCAAGATAATGTACAGCTGCGATGTCAGAGAAGGGAGTGGAAAATGTAAGTTCTTGCAGTAGAAAAGCCTTCTAGGAAGTTCCAGGACAATTCATACGCTTATTTTGTGTATTCTTTAACATGTAGTTTATAATAAAATTTTTATAGCATTATTTTGAAAATATTTTTCAGGAAGAATGAAACTGAATTATGACAGAAATATAGTGTATGCTTAGAATTTTTAAAAATCACATATATGATAATTATTACCTTGATATGAATTCTCCACAACACACCTCCCTCACATCTCATACGCTTGTTGTAACTTTCTTGCCACTTTCAGAAGCAGCGTTGGTGTCTCCTGTCCTGATGGTCATTAGTTATGCTGCCCTGGCTGCCTTGATTGCCTGACTTGTTCATGATCTGCTTGGTTACTTTTCGCTTGTTGCTGGGTCAAAGTGTTCAATGCTCAAAGTTAAGGAAGGAAAGGTTTATTTAGCTCACAGTTTTTGAAGGTTTCAGTCCATACTTGTCTGGCTCTAGTGCAGACAGGCACATGGCAGAGGGCAATAGTTCAATAGTGCTGGAATGATGTGATAACTGTGTTTGAGTTGAGGGGGAGTTCTGAGGGAGAATTAACAACAATGCATTTGTTTTTCATTTTTTACTCATTTTAATGAGAAAAACAAAATAGCAATGAAACAGTTTCAAAACAGGTTAGTAGGACAGTTATAATGATTAATACATTGCATACTGTTTTCTTCATAGTAGTTATTCAGAGGACAAGACGCAGACATGATAGCTTGTCTGAACATTATTAGTACAAACCTTTCTTCTCAATGAATTAAGATAAAGTAGCCATATATCTATCTATCCTATCTTGAATATATATATATATATATATATATATATTTATATATATATGGATATATATTTGGATATATATATATATATATTATGTTTTGTTTTTCACAACAAAGTGGTCCTTTATTTACATCCCCCCCCTTTTTTTTGTTTTGTTTTGTCAGAAATGGCTATTTCACTGCAGTTACAGAAGCTATATTTGGAGAAATCTTTAAAGGACTCTTTTATACTTGAAGCCAGTTCAAAAGTTGCAAGTATTTGAATTCATAAATAATATAGTCCAATAGTCCATGATAGCAGTGAGTTATCAGCACAACTAGTCATTGTCAGAAGTTGTTGACTTGAACCTTTTACAGGTCAGCATATTAATATAACATTACTTTTTATACTTTGTTGTTAGACTTTTCTACGGGATGGTTAAGACCAAGTTAAAGCAAGACCTATATAACTAAAAATGTTGTGTTTTATATTTTTATTGTGATAAAATTTTAAAAATTAAAACATTCCATGTGTAAATAAACAAATATTCATTTGTTAAATATAATTTTGATATAATTTTCAAGTAAACAACAGAAAACTTTGTGTAGATGTATGACAGAAAAAATCCTTTACTGATTATATTAATAGGAGTGGGTTTGAGGACACTAGCTATGGAATTCTAAAAAGTGTTCACTTTCAAAATAATTTTCTCAGTGCTAATTTGGTACGATGGTTTTATTATAATGATATCAGAAACATAGTTTAATATTCACACAGCCCTGAAATTTATCAAATTGACATTGATGGTCCCTCAAATAAAAAAATTTACAGAAGGGGGGAAATCATGATCATAATTATATGAATTTCAACATCATACCCTTGTTTTCTGTATTGGCTAAATCAACATAAAAGTTTTTAAAGATGGCTCTATCACCATGAAAGCTTATCACTTCCTTAATAACCATTAGAGGTCTCTGTGTCCAGGGTTTTCCTCTTTGATGGTTGTGGTATGACTTATGCGACTTGTGGAAATACAGGAAATACAGATTCTAATTCAGGGAGTATGAGGTAGGATCTGAGAATCTCCATTTCCCACAGACTTCTACCTGTGGGCAAAGCTACTGGCTCACAAACTATACCTTGAGCAGCAGGTCTGTAGATGACCTACCATTTGAAGTATGCCATTGAAATAAGATGCTGCAAATAGATAAACATATATGAAATGAAACTGATGAGTAAATAAGCTTTGCTCTTTATATCCCATGGTCTTCTCTTAAGATATAAAGCATTTGCTGTAGTCCTTTATTAGGTGTTTTCTGAGAATATTCTAACTCTCCTGTACATTGAACTCTCCCACAAACTACTCAGAAAATAACAAAAACATAATCACAAGCTTAAATTCACAAAAACACATTTGATTGCTGTAATGTAAAGATCATTAATCTGGCACCCATTTGTTTAATAGGAAACAAGATATTGAAACATGAATACCTCCAAACTGCTGTAGAAAGCTAAGTTCACATAGAAAGTCTCTTATGTGCTTTATAATAAATTTAATAGGTTTGACTTGTTTCTAAGTATTGTAATTACAATTTCAGCTATTTATATGTTAAATAATTGGACATGAATAATTTATGTAGAGTGTTATAACTATTATTATGAAATTTGTAGCATATTAATTTAATATTTTTCCTGGAGGAAGATTAAACATTTCCAGTTCACAAATAATGGCAAGTGGAAATATCCCTTAAAAATATCCCCTATATCTATCAATTTTTCTATTTGGTACCCTGACCTTCACCACATAATTCTTTGGAGAATGGGAATCAATTTAAACATGAGCATGTTTTGCATATTTATGTACTTTATAATATTTTAAAAATTATTAGTTGGAAAAGCATATAGTAACTTTAGAGAAATAGTAAACATTCCACTAGCTGTGTGTGTAATTATGGATCATTTTCTGTAGTCTTTTGCACACAATTTTTTTTTAATGAAATGCAGCTTGGCCTTTCATGACTGTGGTAGTTGATACACTGGGTCAACTTGAGGCACAGGAAGCTCAGCCGGATCTGATTGGTGAGTGTGCACCCTGGGCTTGCCTTAGAGTAACTTGGCAATAGCAGGATATAAAAAGGGTTTGCAGAAGGTGTCCACATGATGCTGCCTTGGAGAAACTTGATCAATGTAGCTGTGCCATTTTGGAGGAGCTCCTATCTTTGAAAGAAAAGAGAGAGAGAGGCTTGATAGACCCTGCAGCTGCTCCTCCTCCTCTGCTTTTTGTCGTTTTCTGACACCATGATCTGCTGCCCTCTGCCTTAGAGGCAACCATAAACCATTCCTTTCTTAATTTTGGGAATCAGTATTTTGTCCTAGCAATGAGAGAAGAATAACTGAGACAATGATGTTAACTTGAAGTTAATTTCTTACAGTCCTGGAAGTAAATGATTTCATGCTTACTTCCAGCCATTTGTCTTGCGCTCAAACTCCATCATCTTTCAGTCTTTGCACATTGTAACAGCCATATGTGGACGCCAGCAGCTGTAACTTGCTCAGACTGCGGCTGTAGCAGTCAGTGAGGGACTTCTGGAATGTACATCCATTGTGGGGTTTGGTGAATGTGTGTGCAGTTGGCCACAGGCTCATGCTTTGGCTGTGCCAGCCAGATCTGAGGCCTCTGAGAGTGATTCTAAATTCAGGTGTCTTAGATGTTGCAAATATTTTTATTCTTAAAATCACTTATCTCTTATGTGCTTACCTCAGTTTTTCAATCTCCCACATCCCAATGGAAACTTAAAAATGAAATATATTTTCAAAACAAATATTTTTTTCTGCATTACAGGAGTAACAGCTGGGTCATTCAGTCAGAATACATCCCTAAAAATATCTCAGCATATCTACATAGGTCATTTCTGTTTTGAGGTTGAACAAGTAATTGATGTGTTGCGCCTTCAACCATGGCTTTAGATTTTATTTATTTTTGCTTTGGAATAAAGTCCTCATAATTTACTAAATCAGGTACAAAAAGACGCCCTCATGATTATAAATCTTTGTCCGACAACAAACTTTGTACACATTAAGACTATAGTTTTCTGACAAACAACTTGTGGGAAACATCCTAGCGTGTTAAGTCTTGGTTTCTTTGAATCCTCCAACAGTGTTTGGAAATCCAAGGTACGTCACACTCAGTTTTTTCCCAGTTTGTTAACTCAACAGATTTGGTTGACCTCTGTACCAGGAATTTGTCAATTTGCCTGAAGACTAAAGAAAGAAGTAGCACATAGCCAAATATGTCCCCTGCCATTCATGCCCCGCATTAGCCTTTGTGGTAACATATCGTTCACCTTCAAGACGGCAGTGGTCCCATATCTCTTTGAAGCCTTGGGCCATGTGATGGGCAAAGTGCGGTGGCTCCCTGCTCCTGGCTGTGCAGAAGCTAGTGCTTCCCACTGGAGGTGCCGGACAGTGTCTACCCAGCTGGGGGCTCAGTAGTTCCAAAGAGCAGGTCATTTTTCTAAACAATGAGACAGTGATGCCCCTTAGCACAGACACAGCCTTGTACCAAGAGCAGACTGGAAGTGCTAGTTGTTGCATGCAGAATGATGTACAAATGAGAGGATTTTTGCAGTATAGCATAGTGGAAAGAGCTTGATAATGGAACTCCTGATTCTTTCATTCACCAGCAGTGATCTATAACAGTGTTCTCTTGGGCTTCAGGTCTTCATATATTAAATGGGACTCATGTTTACTGATTCATAGTTATTTTTTTCTTTCCTTTTATTTTTATTTTTTGTATTTATTTGGAAATGGTACAATGGTAGATGGTACCTAATTCAATGTGAATTAACTTAGATGAAGTTCTGTTGGCTATAGCTCTGCTCCAATTTTTATATCCAGTAGCAATCTGGTAGTCTATCTTGTGAATTGTGTGTATGTGTGTGTGTGTGTGTGTGTGTGTGTGTGCGCGCATGCGCGCGCACAAGGGTGCATGCACGCACACTCATGCATGCTTGTGTGGCTGCATGCTTACGTATACAAACTTTTTCATGTAGCCTCCTAAGCAAAAGCTGGAGGGAATGCCCAACTCCAGGGCATTCTGTAGCACAGCGACCGAAAGCAGCACTTCTGAAATGATAAGAGCTCTCTTAGCCATATAGCTGCTTTAGGGCAAGGCCTCACTTAGCAGAGCAGGAAGATTTCTCAAGGTGCTTGGACTTTCAGTTAGACCTTCCTGTCCCTGTGTGCCATCAGCGCATGCTCCCACCTTTCTGCCTCTGTCTCCCTGCTCCACCCAGAGTGCTCTCTCTCCTGCCTGTTCTTGATGCAGGGCAGTGCCCACAGTACTCAGGATAAGCAAGTTGCTCAGTACTTATCATGAGATCCCTGACTTAGCATTACCAAAATGTCACTTTTCTTTCTCTTGAATGTGGAGCATTCTCTAAAACCCATTTCAGACCTAAGAGACAGCTAGGCTTTTATATCTATCTCTGGCTTTTGTCCAAATGTCATGGGAAGAATTTATTAATATTACTACAATACTTCAGAGGACTGTGGAATGTACATTCTTGGCAGAATTTTTTTTAAAAGCTCTGTAGGGGGAGTGGGAAAGAGAGGAGAGAGTGGTGGGATGGAATTTAAGTCTCTGTGGGAGGGAGGAGGAGCATTTTCTGTCTGCCCACTCTTCATGCTGAGCCTCTCTGCTGCAGAGCCAGTGGCATCCGGCGAGATATTAAATTGTCACCTCCTACGAGCCTCTCACACCTTCCCATTGACTCAGAAGGAATTTAATAAAGACTGAAAAATGTATTGGTGACAGAAAAGCAGAGAATACACTACTTATAAATGCATTTCGTGGGTAAGTGAATACTCTTTGGGTAAAATAATGAAAACACTTTACCTTTCACTATAAATGCTTTCATGTAAAGTATATTTGTATCATTTTGTTCTAAGCATTTTAGAATATTAGCTACCCTCTACAGATACAATAAAAGTTACTAATATTTTAAGTTTTTGAAATAATGGGAAAACTGATATAACCAGCTCATCCATGCTTGGGATGCAGTCTCTAAGGTTTCAAAGGAGAGTTTACCTCAGCACTCACAGGAGGCACAACTTCCTAGTGTGATGACCCCGTTTTAAAGCCTTTGCCTAGCCCATTGGATTGGCCCTATTTCTTGGATTTGTTGGACATTCTCGGCCTCTTCCTAGATGAACCTCGTGTTCCCTTTGCTTCTGTGACACTGCCCGCCTCAGTGCTGATTATATACTACTATCTCTCCACTCCAGGAAGCCTTATTCTGCTCTGCTTTTTGAGCCTGGGATTAGACCCCTTAAAATTTCTAAGATTTCTTTACAGTCTGGCTGCTAGGTGCCAGCCTGTGAGCTCTGTGCCTGACTTAAGGATGAAGAAGATGAAAAACAGAGACACGGAATTAGCTAAAAATGCAGGACCCATGGTGACTGTTGTGTCTCTTCGACAAAGAGCCCAGAGTGACTGGCTCACAGCCTTTGCCCACTCAGACAAGGGTACACGTGATTAGAACAACTCAGGCCTGACTGCCTCCCACCACCGAGCTACATGTCCAGGTAAACAACACATCCAGCTGTGGCAACTTTCCCTAGAACCTGCAGGGAGTCAGGTCACTTGCACTCTGTCCTTCTCCTTATGGTGACAGGAGACCTATTGGAGCTCAATCTTCCTACCTGGTCTCCCAGCTTTCTATTAGGTTCTGCCAGTAAGAGGCACTAGATGGATGCTGACAGCATGGAAGAGAGGTCTTTCACTTTTGTACTTTGGAGCAGCAAGGTCCTTCCAGTTGACTCCATTATCTTGTGGTACATCACCATCGGGTGCTGTGGTACTGGAGGAATGTGATTTCCCAGGTCTGGAGTATGAGAGGCCCTGTTCTCCTTCCCAACCCCAGCCACACTTCTGGGCCTCTCCGGCACCTGCACCTCCAGCTCCAAGCTTGGAGATGTGAGGTTTTCTGGTGCTTTCCCCAAAGGAGAGAGGACTAAGTGGCTGAGTGCTTTCTGTTTCCATCCTCCTTTGTTTCCCAAACCTTAGAACAGTGGCTGCTTCTAACAGTTATTCTCTGTGTGACTTCAGTATCCCCTTCTGTTCACTCTGTTGCAATGCTCAGGCATGCCTAATGAAATTTCTGTTTCCTTCAGCGAACTGATCACACCTTGCCCCACCTTTTTCTTTTTACCAAATTCTTTTTCTTCTTCTACTCAGGTTTCCTTTTTCTGTCTGGGCCTTTGTACCCACTCTTACAGTCAAAGATGTGATCCACTGTCTCAGCTTCCAGTGCCACATCTCTACCATTTCATGCTCTTGACAGCTGTTTATCAGTATTTTGGATAGATTTTCTGTTAACCTGTAGTATTGAAATAGCCCCAAATAGCATTCTGCTAGCTTGTGTACCATTTTTGTGTTTCACCAGGTGCCTCCTCTTCGCACTGGCTTTTTGCTGTCACTAGAGACTCTATAGCCTAAAATTTTTATTGTTTTCTCCCTAGCGTAGGAAACAGAAGGAACAAATGAGGTTCAATCAAAAATCTATTTTAAATTCTTGACACATAAAATATTTGGGACAAATCTTATCTTAGGCAAATTTCCCTGCCAAATGTCCTTCCTTCCCATCTTCCTCTCCCACCTCTTTCCCTTTCTGTTTTCTTGACTGCCTGCTTCCTTTTCTTCCTTTCTTTTCCCTTTCTTTTTCCCTTTTTCCTTCTCTCTGTTCTTCCTTCCACATATGTTATAGAAATTTTTCTTCTATAGGCAAAATTCTGCTGGTGTCAGATTTTACAATTAAATCTAATATCATATTTCTTGACTAAATTTGACCTATCTGATAAATGTAAAGTTTCTCAGTATATGGAGATCCTGAGCACTTCAAAGGGGAGAAAAGATCTATAGGAAATAGCAGGTGAAGATACGTTGTAAAATGATCTCAGTACAAAAGTGTGGAATGGATGTCTTGTGCCTTCATGGGTCTCCCTCTCTGATCCAGCAGGCCATAGATGAGGGGAGGGGATGCTTACATATGGCAGTTTTCCAAAGAGTAGGGGAAAAAAGACTATCAACTCCTTAGGAAGGGATTTATAAATAACATTAAAATTTGGCTTCCAGAGACATCCATGACAGTATAATTTTAACAGAATTCACAGAAGGTGCTTGAGGTCCTACTGTATATGAGCACAGTTAATTATGAGCAGAGGCAATAAGCTGCCCTGCAGTATTTCCCAATTAGTATTCCGGAAGTCAAGAGGATTTAATCATGTACAACGACCGGACTGGATAGTGAAATTATTACTTTGTGTAAGCATCTATCTAACAACAAGAAAATGAGCCCAGTGACAGCAAGGTCTTCATTAGACATACAAATGAACAAAAATAACAAAATCAGCCCTACTTTTCCTTGTATTTGTTCTTCCTCAGATAAGAAAGCAAAATAATTTTTTTTTTTTTTTTTTGTGGGACCAGGGCTCAAACGTATGACCTTGCACTTGCCAGGCAGGCACTTGTCCACGGAGCTATCTCCCCAGTCCTAATATTTTTCTTTTTAAAATCCTTTATATATTAGATTTTAGCCAATAATTTTGTTATTTCCTGAATAATCCATATTACCCAATAAAATCCCTATGTGATCCTGTTCTCTTGGTAAATCTGCAATCATTCACTACCCAGGTCTCTGAAAAGTATCCCAGATGTGCAAATCTGGGGATTATGTGGCCTTCCTATCTGGTGCAGCATTTAGGCACATCTTTTTAGGGCCAACTTTATTACTTTTCTCCCCAACACCTGCGGAGATAATGAAGAAAGTGGCAATATCCAACCGTCACATGGTGGCCACATTCAAAGTTAAAAGTGACAGCTTGCAAAGGAGACAGTGTCAGATTCAGTGTGGAAATCCATGAGGAAGGAATCATCCCAAGAATGGGCATGCACATCAGAGTGGCAGCACTTGGAGGGAGAAAGAAAGTGCACCGCTGAAAGTTTAAAAAATCAAATACAAAGAAAAAAAAGATATCAAATACTACCTATTGCAATTCCCAGGGGAGGTTCAATTAGAAATCGAACCCTTCTTTGCTTCCTGCCCTTCTCTGTCATGTTGCTATGAACCACATACTGTTTAAACAGCTGCGCAGTTTTACCTTAGGGGTGGCTAAATTGTTCTGGGGCCACGGATCCCTATTTGGAGCTGAAGCTAAGAGGAAACTTGATCATTTGCAGAATGACTTAGGAAGTGCGGATAAGCTAGGCTGTTGGAGGATAAATGCATTAAGAAAGTTCAGAGAAGGGGAAGTCTTAGTACCAGTTTTCCTCAGTAAATTTAGCTTCAGGCTTACTCTTTGTACTATACACCCACAGTGTAAACCCGCATAGACACAGAAGTACCAATAAACAGCTATTTAATTTCAGAAACAAAATCAGTTCTAAACATGTACAAGGAAATGAGATATCATTGATGTATCTTTTAAAGAAATTTTTTGCAGTTTCTCTTTCTAATTTTGCCTCTATCCTGTGAATTAGCATTCACTTATACAGCACCCATGGAGGGCAGAGGAGATAGCTCAGTGGCATAAGCCCCTGCCTGATGAGCACAGGGTCCTGAGTTCAATCACTACTACCACAAAAATAAATAAATAAATAAATAAACAAACAAATAAATAAACAAACCCATGGAGGGCCAGCACCTGCTCCTGCATTTGCAAGCCCTGAGTGCAGAGGTCCTCCAGCTTTATTCCACATTGTAAGCATCTACAGGGTCATTTCCACACCAATGATAAGGCCCCACTTCCAGAATTAATTCTGTAGAGCTGGGATAGAGCCCAGGAGCATTTGTCATATTCCTGGGAGAAAAGATGTTGCTGGAGAAATACTTTGCAGCCTATTTCTTGAAAAAGAATGGGAAATACCAGTGAATTGTTTGGGAAGCCTTAAGAAAGAGGAGAGCAGGTGGCTGTCCTTCCCCACTGCCAGGTCCTTACCATCGTCTGCCCAGTGGCGCCCGCTCCCCCGTCCCCGGCCCACTTCGTCCTCCTGATTCAATGCTGAGATAATGTTCCCCACAGCATCTGCACTCACGGGATTTAACTTCACTGATCCAGGAAGTGAATTAATGGATGTGAGAATACTGAGAACAAGTTTGTAGCTGTTGGGTTTTAAATATTTCTGATATAAGAAAGTCTGTTGGTAACAGTACCTACTTTGTGTCAGCTCTCATAGGTGAAAGCAAGGGAGACGGTGACCCCAAAGCTAGATGAATTACTTATTACATAGTGTGGTTATAATCAGAAAGACAACTGATTCAAGTCATTATTTTGGTCTTAAAGTAAATGATTTTAAGCAATCTTTTCTGATACTAGTTAGCAGGAGGAGCCAGTTTCCCATTAAGAGTTCCAAGAGACTGGGATATATAACCATAATATGCATAGAGAAGGGTGAGTGTGTTCCCGATAGTGGACATATTTGTGCTAATCAAACAACTACTGAAATATTTAAAATGAAGATGGATAGACAAAACATAAACAGCTTTGTGTCACTGATTGATTGATTGATCAACTGCATCCTAGAGATTAAACACAGCATCTTTTTGCTCAGCTAAAAGAGCTCCCTGGCTACTTTTGATTCTGAGATGAGTTTTCACTCTGTGTCCCTTGGACATTGTTATAATGTTAGCCAGCGCTACATTTTTCCCATCCTTTTTTCTCCCGGTAGTGCTGAGGCTCTCACAAGGGCCCCAAGAGTGTGCCTGCACCAGTGCTAGGGCAGTGCCTAGTCAAGGAGTCAAGGCTGCCATTGGCTCTGCCAAAGGAAGAAGCACAGCACTCTGGGAGAGCCCCGTCACAAGTGGGCTGAGGTAAGGGCAAAATGCCACCAAGCCTGAACATTGACCTTTAATAAAATAATAATGTCCCACAGCTGTTAATTATGTAAAATACTAAAACAAGAAACATACCATTTGAAGTTTATTAAGAAGAAAACTAGCATAGATTCGGAGGCAGAATATAGCTAGTACATATCAGAAATACAGTGACTTGCTAATCTTGCTATGGATCTACCTTTGCTCATTTTTCTAGTTTAGGAAAACTATTGTTATACTATAGAACAAAGAGCTTTTGGCTGTAATGGGGTTAAAGAATTCAGTGTCACTGCCTAGGAACTGGAATGCTTCTTTTTTCTTGTTTTTCATTCCGCTGTAGTCATTTAATGATAACCAAATGTCATTGAAACTTAGGATACATGTGATTTGCTCCAAAATAATTCTGTGTAGAATGAAATAAATTTTTGTACATTTTAGAAATATGACACAAGAGAAACTATGAAAATAGCATTGAAATAGGTGAGCTTTTTCTCAAAACAAGCATATTATGTAAATGCTGAAAATTAATTTCTTTTACGTAATAGAAAAATTGTCAAAGACATAGATATAGTATGTTCTTTGACTAAAGGTGCATACTGCTATTTACTATATATAATATATGCACAAGTATACATGTATATGCATATTAGTACTCTAGTATAATAACATGGAACACATTGTCTCTACAGTAATCATAAATGTCTCTTTCCTTACAAGATTTCTTGAAGTGCTCATTTACCTTTTGGGTGAGTAACACATACTTAGCGAGAATGAGCGTTTGCTGGCTGTTTGAATCTGTCTCAGATGAACCTAGAGACATGTGCACATGGGCTAGTCTATCATAAAAGCCCCCAAACAAAAAAAAAAGTAAGTAAGCAAATGAAGCAAAACCAAAACTGACCATAAAAAGCCCGTACCTGTGCTCATTCCAAAAGTGATGCCTCAACGTCTTTCTATTTTCAGTAGAACTAGTGTGGGCTACTCAGATTTTTGAGGCCTTGGTAGTTCTATGAAGTTAGAAGGGTTGCTAAGTGGATTAAGACTTTTTCATCCAAGTCTTTCTTCTTGTTCCTACTTCCTTAAATTCTCTACATGTAGAAAAAACATGTTCTTTTGGAAACATTGGAAGATTCAGGTATCACCCCAGGGTTTCTCTTGAGCTAGATTTTTTTTTCCTACCATGTCTGTAAGATACACATTTGCTGCATAACCTTACATACCATTTTATTCTTGCCTTTTTGAATTGAAATCCAAACCGTCTGCCAGAATAAAAACTTCATTTGGCATACTGCCCACATGTTAGTGTTCTGAATGGCATTTTTTGAAGAATTCATTGGCATCCATAATTAACCATTCATTGCATATCAGACTACATATCTCACACTGCATCCTATTTATCTAAGGAAATTCTATTGTTTACATCTGAAGTTAAACAGGTCAATTGCTCTCACATCCTAAAAGAGTACATTGTGTGCTTTTGTACAGAAATGGTCTATGATGTTTTGGATTCAAACTTTTTTTAAAAGTTGGTATGTTGACAAATAGAACTTTTCATTAAAGCCAGAGATTCTTAATAACTTATGTCATTCTATGGAGTTCAAAAAATCAAATGATTTTTATCAACTGTTCCATATGCATTGGAAAAGAATTGGCCCATTTACTTTCTTTGAACTGTACACCATATGTAGTTATTGTATGTACATTGATATGACTTTAAATGTGATTTCTACAGAGTAACCATTTGGAGTGAAGTAATTTTCCAAATTTTTTGTTCTATTCATAATTGAATGTTTATTTTAAGAGTGAATCTGATGTAAAATGGCCCCACTAGCAGTGGGCAGAAACAGTGCAGTCCTTTGAAGAAGAGGTCTGAAATTTACCTGTCTAGCCACGAGGATCTATTTAGGAACTCAAAACTCTGTTGTGTTCAGCTCCCATTGCTTCAGAGAAACTTCAGAGCAGGAAGGAGGATTAATCCTGATTCACAAAATTCTTCAAAGAGGCGCATGTAAGTCACAGGGCCCATGATGCTAATCGGATGCCAGCACTTTCTGAATAGAGAATCTCAATATAAATGCTAAAGCTGGGTCAACACTAAATTCTACCAAAGAGAATTGATTTAGAAAGAATGATGTAAACTTCAATAATATGTATTTCTTAACTCAAAATATGAGTTACTAACCATAAGAAGAGTCTGTGTAAAGTCAATTTCAAAACAATCTATATATCAGATGTAGGATTTCATGATTCTTATCTACTTGGTTTTCTTTACTTTCTGGCTATAACCAAAGCTGACAGGAGACCATTATGTTCTGTGAATGTTCCCACTGATTTGTACTGGGTCAGATACATATTAACAACTCCTAAAATATGTTAATAATACAGTGTGTTCTGTGCAAAGTTCTATCTCACTTCTTTGATCACTGAGCTCCTTTGATGTTTCTGATAACATTCTCGGTGTGTAAATTATAGATATCAGCTATCTTCAAGCCTTGACACCTACTTAAAATTAAGAAAAATAAAAATGTACAAAAGTTATTGTAATGCAGTAAGTACTCTATAATGATAAGAATTGTTGTAAAAGCACAGAGGAAGGAATAGTTCATTTCCTTAGAAAGATTATCTACGAATTAATTATCAAAGGGCAAAATGGGTGTTTTTCTTTGCTGTGAATTAAAATTTTCTTTTGTAACATGAACAAGAGTAACTTTTCTAGTAGTAAAATTCCATAAGAAAAGCTACAAAACATTGAATTCTGGCATCTTTTGCAAGCACTATTCTGAATTTTGGTTTGAGATTGTAAAGAATGTGGTAGGGAAATGTGTTTGTTAAATGAATGAATAAATGAAGGGGAGAGGCATAAACTCAGGGAAGCTGTGTAGAGAAATTTCTGGTTAATCTAGTATAGCTCGTGTGGATTCAGAAAGATTGCAAACAAGGGAAGGACCAGGCTGAATTTTGGAAACTCCGTATTGCAGTTTCAAGGCAAGATTACAAAAGGAAGCTATATGGAAACTGGAAATTCATTGAAATGATTTGGATTTCTTTCGCCCAAATTACCAAAGTAACTAAGAAAATAAGTCTTTTTTGGCCTCTGTTCAGAATGAGGTTGTAGCTGGATGCATTCTGTTAGGTTTATATGGTGCTTCATTCATTCTTTCTTTCTTTCTTTCATCTTTCTCTCACTTAAGGGAAGCCTGGATGAAACTTGCCTCTCTTTTAATCTTTTCAAATTTTATGCCCATGCAGGAAGGAGAATGGCATTTTCTCCCCTTATCTGTCTCTTGTCTGCAGAATGGCTCATGACATTATTTATCAGGGGCTTTGAAGCCTTCTGAGAGGAATGCCATAAAGTTCACAGTGTTATTGTCCCTTTTGATCACAGACTCGCCATATTTGCCTTATTTATGCTACTTTTTTGGACCCACTAGATATCAACTGTTGATGTAGAAGCCTTTCTTACCTAATGAATCTTATGGCCATTTCTCTGCATTCAGTCCAGAAGAAGCTGTGCAGCTGGACAAAGCTTTCTGGATGGCAACAAGAACACCAATTCCTATGATGGTGAGGCTATTCGAAGGTTTCTGGTGCTTGGCAACTCCTCACCATGAAGATGGACATTTATTCTTAAGAGGAAAAGATGGTATTTCTGTAAAAAGTGGATGGTTTTGGCAAGTACTTCCATTCCTTTCCAGAAAGCATGTTAACCAGACTCTCGTGAACATCTTGATTGTTCATAGCTTCCAAATCACATGGCACTTTGTTTCCTAAAGCTAACAAAGATGAGACTCTGAGCCCATCTTGCATGGTCTGGCTCCTAAATGAAGCAGATCATAAGAAGTTGGGCTTCTTAAAGAAAGTGAGGCGTCTTTGATTTGCTTAAAGGCAAAACTGAAGAAATCAAGAGGGCTTGGTTCTGCTTTTAATGTGACAACACATTGGCTACAGTTTCCTCCTTTCCATTTTCTGTCTCTCGTAAAAATATTTTTTCCATCAATGCTCAAAGTTTGAGGAAACTGTGGCAATCAAAAGTTTTAACCAGACGCTTTTGTTCTGCAGCAGCCCCAAAACTGTTACTTTTACTCTTGTTCCAAGTCATTAAAAAACTGTAAAAATGTAATATAAGTTTTAGTTTATGGCTTAGGCATATATCACTCAGAAGTGCAGTGTTTCCTTAAATACTAAAAGTTCAGGGCCATCAGTTAACACAAGCTGTTATAAATTAAGAGATTGAGCTTTAAACAATTTCATTGTATGTTGTAGTTAAATATACTCAACAAATGTTTGATTCTTTAGAATTAAGGCTGCACAGAAATCTTTATACATCCATTCACTTGTCTCTGTTTAGGTGTGTCTCTGCATTAAGTACTTCTGGTACCTTTAGAGGTATGTCAGCCCCCTTGAGACACACATTCATTGTAAGCTTGAAATAACTTGGAGTGAACATTAACACTATGATATAACAGCTATTTATTTACTTCTTTTAATAATTATTTTTCCTTTTCATTCTTACCATGTCTTGTATTATATTTAACAATATTGTAGGTAGACAGCAGATAATACTCGAACAATTTCATTAAATTGTTTCTTAAAATTTACCTAAATTAACAAAATTATATACACTTATCATGTCCAACAGGATGTTTTAGACTATGTATACATCATAGAATAGCATAATTAAGCTGATTGACATATACATTATGTTGAGTATTTGAAGCTGTTTTGCACTGATTCAGTGAGCACTACCAAAATACTTTAAAACTCATTATCCTGAGTCTGTCAGATTGAATTCAATAGAAAACATACAGCTATGTAAACATTTGTTTCATCATTTAATCTCCTGTAGATATTGAATGTAATTTTCATGACAGGAGGATAGAAATATGATCTTATCTATGAATAAAATATTACTTATGATAAATAATTGACATCATGATTGTATTATAGTTTCACAGTTAAATGTTGCCTGCATTTTCAATGTTTTCTCATAACATTGTCAAGCAGGATCAAAAGTAGACTGAGCACCAGTAGGAATTCTACCCTTACAACTCACCCATATTTTCAGCATTACCCCCCCACGCTCGCACACTGTTCATTGGAGGGAGTGAAGTGAGTAACCAGGCAGATCTTCCTATGTGCATCAGATAATATTCCACTTGGGGTTCTTCATGTGAGGTTTAGCAACTTAAGCCTTGTAGGTTCAAAGCATTTGAAAAAATGCTTTGAATTTGGGTTACAAATGCTGCTGCCCAATAGGGATTAATGCGCCAGTAGATAATGACCTTCAACACTTACAGCAATAACACTTGACCAGTCAAAGCAAGGCAGGAAGGGAGTGTGCTTAGTCTGGGATTAGTGTGATTAAAGTAAATCTGTTCTGCTTGTTTTGTTTATCTGGATGTTTGTAAATGCACAAGGAAAACAAAGAATAGTTCTATCCTGAGCAACTTAAGTACAATTAACCCACCATGTCACCCTCTCCCATGTGAGTGCTGTGTCCCGTATATGTATATCATCTATATATAGAGGGAACACCACATTTCTATGTGGATCTTTGTTTTCAGGATGAAGCCGGGATTTGCTTTGTTCTGCACCCTCCTCTCCTGAGCTCCTTGTCTGCACACACGTGCATATGACAAGTGCACCTGGCTGAGGGACAGCCCATGGAACAAAGCTGATATTCACCAGGGAGATTATGGTTTTTTTTCGTGGTTCTATCCCACTAATATTTTAATGTAAGTTCTGAACAAAGCTTTTTAAACATTCAGTGCCTACACTCAAAATTACACAGACTTCCATAAAGATCTAGATTTTTTAACTTTTCTTAAAAAGTCTGATGTCACTGCCCTCATAGTGGCCAAGCGACGTCAGTACCTGTGGAGAGGATCATTCTCTCTAGCACTCTGCAGTTTCCACCTGGCCAGTGTCATTCACGCCTGTCCTCTGCTAACAGTTTGAGTTTGCTAAGCTGCATGTCCAACTGCTGTGAACAAGTGCCACTCCCTGCCTGTAAATGACTTGGTAACCAAGCTGTGCTTTGTAGAAGTCCTGTGCATGATTTTATAATGGGGAGTAAAATTTTACATCCTTGATTATGGTATGCAGTCAATGAGGATTCCTAATATGTTAGAATATGTGGAGGGAAATTCCAAATAGAAAGACCAATGCCAGTTACATATAGGATATGAATGAAATATATGGTAAATATTTTTAAAAATTTATTACAGTAAAAGACACATTGCCATAAATTCCCTTTTAAATCCTCCTCCTTTCTTTGAACACCCTTACCCCACTGAGCTTCCTACTCTCTGGGGCAGTTCTAGAAGTCCTCTTTTGAGGTGTCTTATAAGGTATGATGAACTATACAGTGAATACTGCTGCCCAGTGTCATCCAATGGAAAGGCAGACCCATAGAATCATCACAGTGCATCCTCATCCACCTATTCACTGCATCTGTGGATGCAGTGACTTCTGGCTTCTCCAAAATCAAAGTGAGCAGTATTTTGAATAAATTCAGGCCATAGAGACAACCAGAAAGTGTGATTGAAGACACTCATGAAAGAGAACTTCCAGGACTGCCTCAGATAGTGGGGCAAGAGCAATGAGACAAGGGTGCTTAAAGGAAGGAGAACTTTGAGGTCAAGGGATTAATAGAAATGTATCCTTTACTGTAATCAAAATTTAAAATTTTGGGCATCATAGATTTTGGTCACACTTTATAGCTATGAAGCTATTGAGAAGTATTCAGAAGAATGACAGAGTGGTCATTATTTCTCAGTAGGTTCTTGATTGTTGGCTCTCACTAACCCCAAAGCTTTGCAGTTCAGGGTGCCCGCCAAAAATCTTGCTAGAGGTTCCAGATGGTTAAGAAATATCATTCGAATATGTTTGATTAGAGAGAGAGGGAGACAGACAGACAGACAGACAGAGAGACAGAGACAGAGAGGCAGACAGACAGATGAGATAGACAGACAGAGATGCGGGAGAGACATTATGTTGTTACTGTGGTGCAGATTGTTTTCAGCAATCCACATGTTCCAAATGTAGGCTTCTCAAGAAAGAGAGCACTAAATATCCTTTGGAGGGGAGGTGAGGAACTTTAATTTCAACAGTCTTTGTGGAGTGAACAACCTTACCAGTTTTATGAGAGCCAAGGAATTTTTCTTATGCTTACGCTCATGCCAAGGATGCAGAACCTCTACAATATAGATGGAGGGAAGGGAGAAACAAAGAAAATACTAATTACTAATCTCACCATTAACCTATGATTTGAGAAAGGCATGGGGAGAGTTGACAACTTAGAGTGGCCTTCAGACTGCTATTGCCTGACATGGTTGTTAAAAGACACAGAATTTCTCACTTTCATCAGGACCAGGGCAAGATTATCACCACTAGATACATTTTTAATCAGAGAGATCTAGTGTTGCTTAGGTGTAATCGGTCCCCAGAATGTGTACATTTAAGAGGTACAATGTGAATATTTGATATATGTATGTGTTATGGAATTCTTCCTCTAATCCATTTAGCTAACCCACTCTACCCTCACCTAGCTACCATTTTTCATGTGGTGGAAACATTTAAGTTCTATCCCCTTAGCAAATATCGAGTATAAAATTGAGTATTAACTAAGTCATTATGCTGTGCATTAGATTTCCTTAACATATTCGCAAAAGAACTGAAACACCAAACCCTGACCCACACCTCAGCAATTCTACAGCAGCCCATGGCAAACAACCCCATGCCTTTATGAAAATAGTGTCTTGGTGGTGTCATACAGGATTGGTCTTTCTGTGTTTGCCTGTTTTCCCTTAATGTAATATCCTCAGTGTCATCTTTAATGTTACAAATGGTCAGATTTCCTTACTTCTTAGGGCTAAGTAACATTCCTTTATATGTATTATTCCATCATATATCAATTATTATATACATTATTCAATAATCATGTTATTTTCTTTCCATAAATCCATGAGCAGATACTTAGTTTTCCCCCTAGTTCCTGGCCACTGATAATAAAACTGTGGCTCACATGGGAGTGATATGTCTTGGAGATATTGATTTTGTCTTTGGCATTTACTAGCATATGTGTAAGTAGGATGACTAGATCTTATGTTAGGTCTATTTTTTAACTTCATGATGGAACCACATACTGCCTTCAGTACTAGAAAACATTCCCACCACATTGCCAAGGATTCTCTATCTCCTTACCAGCACTTGTTTGGGTGTTTTGACCATGGTCATTCTAATGGTCCTGAGGTGATACATCTTGGTCGTTTTTTATTTGCATTATCAGAGCAATATGAGAATTTGAGCACTTTTTCAGGTACCTGGTGGCCATTTATATGTTTCCTTTGGAAAGATATTTGTGTTATTTTTCTGTTTTAAAAGTAGTGTTATTATTTTGCTATTGAGTTACATGAGCTCATTATCTAAGTTAGATATTTATCTCTTGCAAGATATGTGCCTCCTATCCAGTAGCCCTCCTCTTCATGTTATTGAATATTGACTTTTCTCTGAAGAGACTTGTTTTTTATGTTGTTGTTGATTTTTTTTTTTTTTTTTTTGTCTTTTTGAGACAGGGTCTCACTATGCAGTTGAGCCTGGCCTTGAGCTCACTTTTGTAGCCCAGGCTGGTCTCGAACTCACACTGATCCTCCTGCCTCCACCTCCCGAGTGCTGGGATTACAGGCATGTGCCACCATGCCCGGCTTATGTTGTTGTTATTTATCCTTGTCTTTTATTGCCGTTTTATGTTTTTTTAAACAAACATTTACTTGACAGAGAGTATAACAATAATTGATATTATTAGAAGCAGCACACATCTATAAGACCAGAATAACAGACATTTCAAGCATGGTTTTAGTATTACACATTGCTATCTGCAGTGTCAAAAACCTGCTAGAGATTTTTAGGATCATTGTGTAATTCATCCTGTGTATATAAGTGCATGGTTTTACCACTGCCATTTTCCCATAACTTTTCTACTTGCTGTCTCTTTGCTGTTCAATGCTTAAGTTCTTGATTTCCATTTAGCTGTGCTAGGACTTCCCATTTTTATTTTTTCTTTTGAGTTCTTACACTTTGAGTTCTTACACTAGAGAGACTACACATGTAGGTCTGGATTATTTCACTTATGTGTTCAAGATACATCCACTTCTACATTAAAGCTTTGAGAGTATCATTCTTTATAGCTGAGTAATGTTCCATTTTATTAAAACAGCACATTTTTTTCAACCATTCTTCAGGTGGTGGGCATTTTGGTTGTTTTCAAGGTCTAGCTACCACAAATTGTGCTGCTATAAACATAGGAGCACAAACATCACTGTGATATGATGTTTTAAGTACTTCTGGGAACATTCCCAGTAGGAGGATAGCTAGAATGTATGGGATTTCCAGTTCTAATTTTTTAAGGAGTGTCCATGCTGATTTCCATAATGGTTGCACCAGTCTACATCACCACCAGCAGTGGAGAAGTGTTCCTTTTTCTCTAAGGCCTGTAAAAGATTTATTCTTGGTGGATTTTTTTTTATGATAGCCGTTCCTTTTGGCACAAGACGGTATCTAAGTGTTGTTTTAATTTGCATTTCACAGATGGCTGTCAGTGTGGAGCATTTCTTCATGTATTTATAAGCTTCTAGTATTTTTTCCTCTAAGAAGTGTGTGTTCATTTCAGATGATCATTTCTTGACTGGGTCTTTGAATTTGCGGATGCTAATGTTTTTTTAGTTCTTTATAAATTATAGATAGAATTATATTCAGACCTTTGTCTGAATAGCTATTAAAAATTTTTCAAACTTGGTAGATTGTCTTTTCACTCTGTTGGTAATTGCTTTTGACTTGCAAAAACTTCTAAGCAAGAGGAGCTGCCAGTTGTTGATTCTTTCAAGTGTTACATGTGCAGTTTGATTTTTTTCCATGAACTGTTTGCCTAACCCTATGTCTTCAAGATTTCCTCCTACTTTCTCTTCCAGGAGATATAGTGTTTCTGCTTTAATATTTAGATCTTGAATCCATTTAGACTTTAGTTTAGTGCATGGTGATAGATCTGGATCAAATTTTAATTTTCTGCATGTCTGTTGAACAGGCTATTATTCTTTCAGTAAACATGTTTGCCCCTTTTGTTGAAGACAAGATGACTGAGTGTGTTTATACTTGCATTTGCATCTTCTAATCTATTCCACTGATCCTCAGGTCTATTTTTTTGCCACTACTATGCTGATTTTCTCACTGTGGTTTTGTAGTATAATTTTAAGTCAGGAATAGTAATGTCTCCTGTCTTATCTTTGTTGCCTAGGATTGTCTCTGGTATTCTAGTCTTTTCTGGTTCTAAGTAAATTTTAGGAATGATTTTACTAGGTCTGTGAGGTATGTTGATGGTATTTTGATAGGGATGGCATTAAACTATATAACAATTTTGGGAGTATGGCCATCTTCACAATGTTGGTTCTTTTTTTTTTTGTCTTTTTGAGACAGGGTCTCACTGTGCAGTTCAGGTTGGCCTTGAGCTCACTTTTGTAGCCCAGGTTGGTCTCGAACTCACACTGATCCTCCTGCCTCAGCCTCCCGAGTGCTGGGATTACAGGCGTGCGCCAACAATGTTGGTTCTTAACCAGGAGCAGGGAATAAATTTTCCATTTTCTGCTATTCTCTAGGACGATCTCTCACTCTCTCTCTCTCTCTCTTCAGAGTACTGTAGCTTTCATTGAATAGAACTTTTACTTCTTTAATTAGATTAATTCCTTAAGTATTTTCTTTTCTGCAGTACTATTATAAAAGGTACTGTTTACTTTTTCTCTCAGTGTGTTTGTTATCTGTGTAGAGGAATGCTATTGACTTTTGGATGTTGACTTTGTACTCTGCTATGCTGCTGAATTTACATATTAATTCTAGGAGCTTCTTGGTTGAGTTTTTTTGGGGTTTTACAAGTAGACTATCATGTCTTCTGCAAATAATGATAGCTTAATTTCTTCTTTACCTATTCTTATTCCATTTATTTCTCTCTTTTGTCTAATCCTGTAACTAATGATTCCAGAACTGTATCAAATAGGAGTGGTGATAAAGAACATCCTTGTCTTGTACTAGATCTGGTAGTAAAGACTTTGTTTTTTTCCTCATTTAGAATTATGTTAGTCATTGGATTGTCATAGATGGCTTTTATCAGATTGAGGTAGAAGTCATCTATTCCAATTTCCTGTGGTACTTTGAAATGAATGAGTGTTGGACTTTATCAAAAGCCTTTTCTGCATCAATTGAAATGATCATGTGGTTTTTTATTTGGGTCTGTTGATATAATGTATAACATTTATAGATTTGCATATATTGAACCATCCTTGCACTACTAGCATGAATTCTACCTGGTCATGATGTATAATTTTCTTAATGATTTGCTGTATTAAATTATTGAGGATTTTATTGAGGATTTTTCATCTATGTTCATGAGGAAGATTGGCCTGTAGTTCTCTTTTTTTAGTTGCATCTTTCTCTGGTTTTGGTATGAGTATAATACTTGGCTCCAGGAATGAGTTTTGGGAGGATTGCTTCTTTTTCAATTTCATTGAAGATTTTCAGGGATATTGAGATTATATCTTCTGTAAATTTCTTGTAGAATTCAGTGGTGAATCCATTAGGACCTGAACTTTTCTTTGTCGGTAGACTTTTTATTACATTTTGCATTTCATTGGCTATTACTGGGTTATTGAGAGTTCTTATATCTTCTTGATTCAATTTTGGTAGTTTGTACCTTTCTAGGAATCTGTCCATTTCATCTGTGTCTTCAATACTGTGAAAGTAAAGATTCTCAAAGTAGCTATTAATGATGTGCTGAATTTCAGTTGCGTCTTTGCTAATTTCTCCCTTTTCATTCCTTATTGCTTGAATTTGGCTCTGTCTATCTATCTATCTATCTATCTATCTATCTATCTATCTATCTACCTACCTATCATCTATCTATCTCTATCTCTCATCTATCTGTCTATCTATCTATCTATCTATCTATCTATCTATCTATCTATCTATCTATGTCTATTTTAAACTGAGGATTGAACTCACACCCTTACACTTGCCAAGCAAGCACTTATTCTACTGAGCTATCTCCCTAGTCTCATCTAGTGGCTTTTAATATATTATTGTTATGCTGGACTTCTGGGATCTTGACTATAATATGTCTGGGTGTGTTTTTAGTTGGGTTGATATTATTTGGAGTTTGGTATGCTTCAGTTACCTGAATGCCAGATTTTTTTTTCATATCTGGGAAGTTTTCTGCTATTACATCTACCCATTTTTTTATATCATTTGTATTGACTACTTCTTACTCTTTGATATCTGTTAATCTCATGTTGTTCATCTTTGCATCATCTTTCAGATGTTTAATTATTTTTCCTGCATTCTAGTTGTTTTAACAGATACTTTCTTACCTTTTCACTAGCTGCAACTGTGTCTTCAAGAGCTGAAACTCTATCTTCACTTTTGTTCATGCAGTGTTTCTAGTTTGTGATTGAGATTTTATTTTCCTGTACATCTCTTTGAAGCTGCTTCATGTGATCTATTTCTTTCCTATATTGCTCATTCAAGGATGCCATCACTTTTCTATTCTTCCCTAATTTTTTATAAGTTTTCTTTAGAAGCATTTAAGTCTTTCATTATAGTTATCCTTTCTTTTTTTTACTTCAGAAATTATTTCTGATCTGATTTCCTCTCTACCTTTCTGCAGTTGTTCCTTTATTTCAGACACTATTAATTCAGAGATGCCTTTTTTACTTAATAGGTTATTTCTGATCTGAGTTCCTGTATATATTTTTGCATGTTTCTTTACTTCAGATGCTATTAATAAGGAGATTTTGGTTTTGTATGTGCCATTTTCTTTTATGCTAATGTCTCCTGAATTTGTCCTGGGTGCGCTCATGGCCTGAGATTGCATCTTGCTCCTTCTCTTTGTTATTTTGCATAGAGATGTCCTCCGACTTTTGGTGTAGAACTTTGGTGAAGTTTTGCCGTTAATATCCACTGAATTTTGGATCTGGGTCTACCAAGTTTGATTTTTGTTCAGATGTGCCTGGTTGGGTCTGGCTGCTGTACTCTGTTTCTTCCTGCTTCAGCTCATAGAAGAGAGCCCACTGTGCTCCTTTGGCAAGATGCTCAGCTCCTGGATTAGCTGCGAGGTCTGACCCCCAACCTCTCTGCAGGGAATTTTGCCTCAGTGTTCCACAGCAGATGCCTGGGGCTGGGTACTTGGCAGAGAATAAGTTCAGGTGGCACTGCAACCCAAGCCAAGAGTCAAGACTTGTTATTTTGATGTATTGCCATTTTTAAATGTTTGCTTTGAACTGTTGGTGCCATATCAAACTATCACAGCCAAGACCAATGCCTGGAAATTTTTCTTATGCTTTATTCTAGAGATTCATAACTTTAGGTCTTACATGTAAATCGTGTGTGTGTGTGTGTGTGTGTGTGTGTGTGTGTGTGTCCTACTCAACCCACCCTGGAGGTGTGGCTGGCGTAGCATGCAGTACTGGAGATTGAACTGTGGTCCCGGTGCTCCTAAGCTGGTGCTTTAGACTCGTTACATGTAAATGTTTAAGTCAGAGTTAATGTGACAGTTATAGGTTAGGCTGTAGTTTTATTCCTTTGAGCATAGAGACACAGTTTTCCTGGTAGAAAGTGACAGACTGTGTATTCCATACTGTGTATCCTCGACCATGACACCCTTGTTAAATAGCATAATGGGCTAATGTCTGTCTCCCAATTCATTTCCACAGTTGATACATCTGTCTTTATGTCAGTACTCGCTTTTCTATTACAACAACTTTGTATTATAGCTTGAAATTAGAAAGTGTGTTCTTTCAGCTTTGCTTTTTCTTAAGCTTGCTCTGGGTACATGGGGTGTTTTGTGGTTCTATATATATCTTGCAAGTTTATTTTTATCATTATTCCATGGACAATGGCATTGGTATTTTGATATGAATGCACTGAATATATAGATCACCTTACAGTATTGACATTTTACCAACACTAACTTTTTTTTTTTTTTTGGGACCAGGGTTCGAACTCACGACCTTGCACTTGCCCAGCAGGCACTTGTGCCTCGGAGCTATCTCCCCAGCCCCAACACTAACTTTTCTGCTCCATGAATACAAGATATTGTAAGTTTATTTATTTCTGCCTCCTTCATTTTTTTTCAACAGTGTCTTAGAATTTTCAATAAAGATCTTTTAATTCTGCTTAAATTTAGTATGTTAGTCTTTTTAATGCTATTTTAAGTAGGATTGTTCATTTCTTTCTCAGTCAGTTCCTTGCATATATATATATATATATATATATATATATATATATATATATATGTATGTATGATTTTTGTATATTGACTTTATACCTTGCAACAATAAGCACTTTCTTTCTTCTTTTTTTTTCCTCCCTCCTTTTCTTACTCCTTTCCTCACTTTGTTCCTTCTTCTCGTATTGAATACTTCACAGTGAGCTGAATCCTCAGTTATTTTTTTTCCTTTTGACACAGAGCTTTGGAAAGCTACTAAGCTGCCCAGGCTTGGGTATAACTTGTGGACTTCCTACCTCAACTGGTGAGAATGCTAAGATTACAGGCATGCCACACTACAATGGGCTTGAATTCTACATTAGTTCTGTTTCTTGGTGTCATAATTGAATACAATTTATAATGAAAAAAATGGCAAAATGGCATAATTGCTTTACTTATGCCAGGAGCTGTGCTTATTCATTTTACTATATATGAACCATACAGCACTGTGGCACACAGCAAGAGATAGACAGGCTATCTTAAGGGTTGGAGACTTTCTGGTTTTTATATATGGTTCTATGAATTATCTTTCAGTTTGATTATCTACTAAGACTTTACCAGTATATTGCCAAACTTATCTTTTTGTTATTTTCCTAGAGTGTCGAAACTGCGCTGATATGTTTTATTTTTTAAATTACAGTTCCTTGTTATGTTTCTTAAAATCTGAAATCCTGTTAACTTGTGATTGCTGTCATGAAAATTAATTTCTTTTGCTTTTGCCATCTATTTTTTTTCTGAGTAATTTTCGCTAATGGCTCAAAAGAAGCCTCCAAGGCAGAGGTGATGAGTACCATCTTCACACAGTCAGAGGGACAAGCAAAAGTGCACTTCTCTATGTACACTATGTACACTTCTCATAGAGTTTCTCTTGGGGATTTTAAATTATGCAGTGTATTTTAAATTTAAAAAGACTGTAAAATGAAGCAAGTGTTTTTGGTGCTTTATGGAAACTTCGAGAAAGAAAAGTAAGTAAAGAAGAAAGATGTTAAAATTAATATGGCTTATGTGGAGTCCTAATAACTATAAAAGGACATCCTAATAACTATAAAAGAGCAAGAAAGTCAAATTTGCTAGCACATTAAATACTCCTCAGAAATTTCCTGTGATGGAAAAGCCCCAGCAGAAAAGTAAAAGTATAATATAGGTTAAGTAATAAATGGTAGAAGCAAGGGGTACTTAATAGTTATAAAATTAACTAAATGGACATATTTATGGAAGAAAGATCAGAATACATAAATGTGTAATTCTCCAGGTACATTCATTTAATAAAAAGGTGGAAATGTAAAAGGAGATGAGAGGAGAGGGATTCTAGACAAAAGGATCTCTGGGAGTCTATAAACATTGCCTGTGCTTGTGGGGAGTGTGTATGTTTGAGGAGGAGCTGTTGAGAGAAGAAAAAGCAAAAAAAAAAAAAAAATTGACTGCTATTTTAAAAATTGCTACGCAATAAATTTTTCAGGAGTACAGTTCATCTATGAAATAATTAGAATTCATGTTAGTTATGTACCTGGTTTCATTTATCAAAATCTCTTTTAGCAAGCAGAAAGTAGAAAAACATGATGTAAAACATTTTTCATAGGTAAATCTTGGAAACAACCCCGATGCTCACCCACCAAAGAATGGATAAGGAAGATGTAATGTTTTTACACACTGAGTATTATTCAGCTAGAAAGCAGGATACATTTGAGTCTTTTGTCAGTAAATGGATGCAATTAGAGAATATACTCCTAAGTTAAATAAATCAGACCTGCATGTTCAAACATCGTATTGTCTTCTTAGTGGGAGAACCTGAAAGAGAAAAATGGAATCTGAAGGGTACAACAGATACTGGGAAAAAGGAATGAACTTATTCAAAAAGCAAGCATTATTGAGTTGAGGAGGACAGGAGAGGGAGTGGGGGAAAGAGATTTATCTGTGTAAGTAAGCAGGATGGTTTGGACAACTGTACTGTGCATTTCTGTTGGTCTATGGAAAGGACCATTAAATGCTTAATTTGTTTTGTTTCTTTTTTTCAATTGTTTGTACTTTCACTTCTTAATGTCTTCTACATTTCTTTCTCCTTCCAATTTTACATGTACTTATCTGATAGTATGAGTAACTGGTTGGAATATAACACTATGTAGTACAACAAATGTCATGAAATTCATATCACTTTTTTAAGTGAAAGTCTGCATCAGTTGCAATATTTTTTTTTGTCTTTTTGACTTTTTTGTCTTTTTGTCTCGCTAGTACAACAAATGTCATGAAATTCA
This sequence comes from Myocastor coypus, assembly GCA_004027025.1. NCBI lineage: Eukaryota > Metazoa > Chordata > Mammalia > Rodentia > Myocastoridae > Myocastor > Myocastor coypus. Next base: position 43,150 of record PVJA010008162.1, read on the forward strand.
TATCACTTTTTTAAGTGAAAGTCTGCATCAGTTGCAATATTTTTTTTTTTTTTTTTTTTTTTTTTTTTTTTTTTTTTTTTTTTTTTTTTTTTTTTTTTTTTTTTTTTTTTGTCTTTTTGATACAGGGTCTCGCTATGCAGTTCAGGCTAGCCTTGAGCTCACTTTTGTAGCCCAGGCTGGTCTCGAACTCGCACCGACCCTCCTGCCTCAGCCTCCCGAGTGCTGGGATTACAAGCGTGACCCACCACACCCGGCATGCAATATTTTCTGTTTTAATTCAATTTGTGCTTTTTAAAAAATTATATAAAAGCAAAAAATATATTCAGTGTCTGAAGCACAAGGAGTGGCCTTAAGAAAAAATGTAAGGGGGACAAATCATGTAAGTATATACTCAGGATTCACCTGATAGCTAAGATGACTGTACATCTAATTTCTATCAGTCCCATCCTCCAGGCCGGCATCAAAGTTACAACTATCTTCCTGCTTTAGCCTCCCAAGTGCTGGGATTATAGGTATGCATGCTATTAGTGTTTTGAAGGTAGCAGCTAATATTTAAAATGTTTACTTTGACCAATTTCATATGATAATATCTGTAACCTGAGCAACTACAATGAAGACAGCAGTGAGTAAAGTTGAATACCTATCATCTTGTTTTGTCAATTATATGTCATTTTTAATGTCTTGTCTATTATTTATGCACTCTTTAAAATAAATTTAAAAAAATAAAAAGGGCAAGGAAAAGATTAAGTGATTGAAAAGAAGAGTTGGTGTTTAATTGTTGGATCAATCTTGCATTTCTATATCTGATAATCTGAGCAGCAAATTTGATGATAACAATGTATAAGGTAACAACCATTATTAATATTCTATTCTTATTTTGAAATTTTCTACCATTTTTACTGTTTTATATTGCTTTGTTTTTGTCTTTGTTCTCATTATTTTTGTTTTCTTTCACTCTTAAAAAAAACTAGGAAGTGCTTATTTATTACCATGAGATTTCTTTAAGAACTTTCATAATGTCAATATATAGCAGTCCCTAAAAAGACTGATGCTCAAAACAAAAAAAAAGAAAACAAACAAAAAAAAAATACTAAGTAATGAATGACTGAAGAAAGTGCAATCATCACTGAACTAGTGAATGGATGTATAACTTTATTCCTAACTTCAGGACTTTTCGACAACACAGATGTTATTATGTGAAATTGGTTCTTCATTTCATAAATGTACTTGTTTCTTGTGCAGAGTTAAACATACATGAATGGAATCTCAAAAACCTAGTCTAATTCATTGTGCAAAGGAGACATCCCAGTGCTAGTGAAGTTCAGGGCATGTTAGATTCTCCTGCAAGCCACCTTCACTAACTTCTGAGCAGGTATTCTTTTCACTTTCTGAAAAGTCGCGAGATGAGTCAATTAACATTCTCAGTGTAGATTCAAAGTGTGTTTTCAAATGTAAATATCAAGCATATTTAGGCATGGTTTAAATGCTTTTTTCATGTTTATAATTATTAGGGGTTCATTCAGATCTTTTTATGGCACAACTAGTGACTTCGAATTTATTTAAAGTTGCTCTTTTTTTGATGAGTGTGTTATCTTGAGGTCTAAGAATCCTTGCAGTACAAAAATAGGATAAATTTAGACACTGAGTGTTCCAGAGGTAATTGCTAAAATCCAGGCACTATCGTAAAGAATTATATTTGAATGTTCTATTCAGATCCTAAAAATAACAAGGAAAATTCTCAGGGAAATGGCTTGCCCATAGTTTCTAGTAAAAATTAATACATTCTTATTTAACTCTTAGAATTCTTTAAAGCGAACCTCTATTTGTCATTATTTCAGAGGGTGCATGGGGTAATCTGAATTACACAAGAGTACCTTTGAAAATTATGACTACAGCTTGTTCTTCAATTTAAGTAATTCACACAATGGCAAAGAACTCAAAGCTATTACTCCAAAACTCTCAAAAGCAATGAATAACAATTGCAAGATACAATGGAAAAAGTGCCATTGATAATAATTCTGGGGACTTCTGAGCACTTGTAAGAGTCCATTTATAGTATCTCCTGCTACCTTCTGCCTTTCAGCGGACCCTGCCACTCATGAATGGAGCATGGATCATTTCCTTCAAAACAATTCCATTCAGTTTAATCATGATGAAAACCTCTTTCATGCAGATCTCCCACTTCCTTCCCTCTGATGTCCAGACCTTTCAAGCTCCCTAAGTCACACAGCATTTCTGTCCCTTGCTACCTCCTCCCTGGCGAGGTTGTTGGGAAGCACTTCAAACAGTCCTTTCTGGAGGGTACAAAACTGGCCAGGGGTTGAAGTGGAGGAAGGGAAATCAGGTCTGTTCCTTGCCAGACAATGAAAAGTAGTGTGGGGGTTGGCGGTGGGGGTAGTGGTAGAGGGGGAGTGATTTTCCCTGAGTCAAATGAAGTGGTACCAGAAAGAAATGTTTATGTATTCTAAAACAAATGGATTGCTTCGGGAGTTAGGTGATTGCTTGCTTTAAAATTGAGAAAATGTATAGTTAGAAGAATGGTGTTAGGAGAATAAATTGGGGTGTAAAAATGAGACCTGAGAGCACATGAGATAATTTGATTTCTCTTAGGGTTCAGACGCTCTGCATTCCCACTTTAACTCCACGAGACACAGGCACCGGGCACCAATACAATGGTGGTGGCAGCTGGGATTCTTATGTGGCTGCACTGACCCTGACATACCAACCTAGGTATGAAATTTCTCTCAGCGACATGTCATCTGTAATAAAGTACAATATTAAATATGTAGAGCATAAAGGCAGACTGTTTTTAAACAAAAGGCTTTTCAAGGTTTGCCACATGGAGTCAGCTACTCTTTAAGTTAAAATAATGTTTGACAGGTCAGTCATGAGGCATAGAATATTTTTTTTCTTAAAAAGCCAGATAATTTTGTACAAATAAAGTGGCAGATATGAGAACATCAAAGCTCAGGAACTGTATACATTGCACAAAGCATTAGGAGTCTCTGTTCCCTCTAAAATTTTGACATATGTTGTACAGTGTGGTTAGCACTATTAAGAGAATGCAAACTTCTTTCCTAGTGGTTTTTTTACCATTCACATTTACTCAGAGATGTGTGAAGGCTGTTTTGAATTTTCTGAGAATAAGGACAGGGTATCACTGCACTTTGCTCCATTGGAGAAGTACCAACAGGGGATGCAGATTCAGTCACATCTCTTCATTAGTCTGCTAGCTAATTAGTACTTGTTCTCAATTTAAATGGCATTTTTATTTCTTAACATAGGGATTCCAGGAAAAATCTTGCCTCTGTAGTCATCCCTCTACTAATAGAGTGAAAACTTATGGTAGAGTCTATGAGTCCTGGAAGTTGGTATTGAAAGGTTGAATGATTAAAAATGTGTGACTCACAAGTGGTAGATGTGAAATTCAACATAGATTTTCATAACTATTGCATTTTTCTTACTGATCCATTAATTACTTGGTTGCGTAGTTTTTCATTTAGCTTCAGCAAGCTATCAAAAGGATTTTGTGGTGGAATGAGATAAGTGTGGTCATTTCTGAAATTGAGCTTGAGCATTTGGAAGAAACGTTCCCATATAGGAATATTTCAGAGCATGCTATAGCTTAAGGGATAGGAAGACCCTTCGGTCTTCCTGTAATTGACTATTTTCTTGAATCTTATTACCGGAGCCAATATATTCCCTGAGTAGTTGACATCCAACTTCATGTAACAGAAGAAGCATAGGCTTTAGAACCACACAGCTGTAGATTTATACCTGGCCTCTACCACTTGCAGCTGGGGGAACTTGAGAAAGTCTGTTAACTTCTCTGGGCTTTGGGGTTTCTCATTTATAAAATTGGGATAATTATACTAATTTTCAGGGGATTGTTGTAGGAATTAGAGTGCAGTTCTTTTTTTAGCATTAGTATTTCACAAATACCAATTTCTCCATTCTACAGCAAGAGGAGAACTGACTAGGAAGCTTTCATTTGGAAGCATCCAGAGTATAGTTGAGAAGATGAAAAGATAAACTTTTTCCCTTAATATTAGGTACTTAGTTTGGCAGTTTAAAAACCCATCGTTCTAAATGCTTCAGTGTTGGAACCAGAACAAATGAATGCAGGGATTATGTGGACTCATTTATCTCCCCGCTTTCTTATTATTTTGAACCTCCACCCCCACCATGGCTTTACAAGTAAGCCATCTGGAAGATCGGCATGGACACATCAAAGGTACCCTCAGATTCCTCAAACCCAAATGACCTGATGCTCAACTTAGGTCCTTTATCTGCCACTACTAACACTCACACTAGAAACTGAGCTTTACCCTAGCTCTCATTTTTGATGCTTCTTATGTGTAATTCATCTAGAATTTTGATTGCTATCTTCAAATTAGTACTGGTTGTTTCTTTGTCTTTTTTCCCTCTTGGCTCTGTATTTGTATATCTTCAATTCTTTCCAAAATCTTGTCAAGAACTTATAATTAGTATTTTTAAAATCTCAGTACAAAGCTAATTATATAATGGTTCTCCTCAGAACCATTAAATATGTGTCTATAGTATTAAAAATACAAGCCTAACTTCCTCAGTATGGAATCAAGGCCTTGATGAGGTAAACCACATCACACTAACACTGTACACTGCCATTAAACTCTATAGCTTTGTCCAAATATTACTTCAGCAAAATTTTGCAAATCCGATGTCTACCTGGAAAATTGTTCCAGTGAAATATCACATTATCTACAACATGTACTGATTCTTACTATAGTGTTTAGCATACTCTGTTCTTCAGAGAGCCAGGAGGTCATCATTCTTTTCTCTGTTTTCTCTGGATCTTGTGTTGACCTCCACAATAGCATTCACCCTAAAGGCTTAGATGAATGTGCTTTCCCTAGACTGTGCATGAACTTCATGAGCAGCGAACATATCCACTCCATCTTTGTGACCTTAGACTGACTCATAAGATGTTATCAGTTAAGGCTGGGTGAACAATTGAATTGTCCAGACAGAATCAGATTATATGGATGACAAAGAATAAAGAGAGATGTGATGGGGTCTGGTCACATTTGCAACCTGAGATGAGAAATGGAAGGATAAATTTAATGTTATTTAGAGTAATTTTGGTGTGCTGATTTTTGTATCATTAAAATCCATCAGTAGTATAAATCAGTGAAAGAAAATAGAAATGATCTACTTGCTTCAAAATCTCAGTGACTCAACCTTTGAACTTTTATATATGTTATGTCAAGTGTGGCCCACCTTCTTACATCAGATTCCAATGCACAATAACTTAAAGAAAATGGTAGTGGGGCCAGCAAGATAGCTCAGCAGACTTAGCACCTGTTTTGGCAAGTACAGGGATAGGGACTGATCTCCAGTACCACATGCCTTCGTGGCCACAGCCCCATGCTTCTTCATTCAGCCAATGAATCTTGGTGTGGTGACCTGTAATCTCTTTGGGGGGGGGCTGAAAACAGGAGGATCACTATGAGTCCAAGCTGCACAGTGAGGCCTTGCACCAAATATGAAAGAAAGAAAGAAAGAAAGAAAGAAAGAAAGAAAGAAAGAAAGAAAATGGTAGTGTATTTCACATGATTCCACATCAGGAGCTAGAACAGCAGTAATCAAACTGTAATATTGAGGAGATGTAGGTCCAGGAAAATAGAAATATTTTGTTGCACTGAAGTGAGAAAGCACAAGAGGTGAGACTGAACAGACAGGTGTACGAATTATGCAAGGCTTGCGATGGTAAGTTGAACAGGAGCATTATGAGGAGTCTGTAGGTGATATCCCAAATGTGAAGGTACATAAGATGTTGAGCCAACTAGTGAGATCCTATACTCCAGAAAGATTCTACAAATGGCAATAGGGGGAGGGAGAAGCCTACTACTGTGTGCCTGTATGGTGTCTTGGTCTTTGTTATGGTATGTGGGACAAAAGATGTGGCTAATAGTTGGATTTTTCTTTTTTTATTATTTTGTACAGGGTCTAGAGGGTCTCACTAGGTAGCTCAGACTAGTAGTGATTCTCCTGTTTTCAGTCTCCCAAGTGCTGGAATTATAGGCAGGCACCACCACGCCCAGTCTCAATCCAAGTCTCAGTAGGGATGGGGCTGGCACAACACGCTGGGGATCGAACCCCGCCTCTGCACCTCTGCCTAAGCAAGGGTTTCCATTCACTTAGGTATCTGGCCAGTCCTTGGATTTGTCTGTCTTGATAAAGAGAAGTTATTTTGTGTGATCTAACGTGAAAACTAAGATTGAATGTCTTTGTATTTCAACCCCCATTCAGACATTAGAAAATCTGAGACAGGAAAAGGTAAGAAGAAGTGTCTTTTGCTAAACTAATGGGAAGATCTGGTATATTAGTTACTTCCTTCCTTGCAAGACAAAACACATGATGAAATCTATAATGTAAGAGAGATAAGATTTATTTTATATCCAAAGTAGGACAGCATGGCAGAGGTGAAGAATGCTTGCTTTATGGCAGAGAGGAAGCAGAGAGGGAAGGGTAGAGCTGGAGAGAGACATGCCCTTCCAGACCACATCCCAGTTGCTCTGCCTCTCCTGGTCAGACCCTACCTCCTTACAGTAAGTCAGCTCTAAGCCTCTATGATACAATCACCTTCCCCAAACCCCAGTCTATGAGTCCATGAGGCATTTTGGATCATCCATTATAGCAGGATATAATTATCTTTATAAAAGGAGACACACCAGGAGTTAAATGGTTCACTTAAATCCAAGCAAATTTAAAATGTGTGACCCTAAACTACATGCCTCCCAGTGTATGCACAGGAAAAGAAAAATTGGCAATTTTCCTTGGGCATAGGGAAAAGCATAGAATATACATTGCTCCACACATCTAAAGATCTCTTTGAACTTATTCTACTTACATGCCTGCATATTTTTCTTTGAAGGGTACATGGCCCACAAATCTTGGCAGACAACTTACATTTCTATTTGTTTAAGCAATTTTGGACAATTTTTCCCCTTTATATTTTGGCCAAAAATTTGGGTCAGAGAAAATTGAGTCACAATCTCATAAAAAAGTCATTTGGGTCATCAGTGATATTACCATACCTCTGAGCCCATCATATTTCAGACTTTAATTTGTTGGGTCATGTTAATGCCAGGCTACATAATTTTGAAGGCATCAGTTTTATTTTTTAGCTATTAGAACATTATTTTCCAAGGAGGAGTAAAACTTGTAATTACATTACCATAGAAAGATTACTGTGAAGTTTGTAAAATCAGGCCTGTAAAAATTTTGGAATTTGCATATATGGAAGAAATGGAAAGATACTGCTTAAGGAATGGCTAGGATGTATAAGAAAAAGCTCACATTCACTTACATTTATTAAGTGGTCAATTAGGTTATCAAGAAAAGTTAAGTAAGAGAGCTGGAAACCAACTGGATCTTAAGGAACAATGACAGATAAACCAGGAAAAGTAAGTCAGCAGCAGAACACTGAAGGCCCAACCTAGCTTGTGAGCCATGTGTGACTTGATTTAAAGGTCATGCTGAGTCACTCAGAAGAGCATCGTGTTTGAAACATTAACCTAGAAGCACTGAAGGATGACTAGAGGGGGAAGAAAAGTAAGATAGGGAAGTGGTTAAAAGAGGTCCTTGTTATTGTCTGAGGGCAAGGAAGCAAAAACTAGCGATCTGATGAATGGAGGATACAAAAAGAAGGAAAACCAAGAAGTATAAGCCAACAACAATCAGAAGAAATTAGTGGTACAGGTGAATATAATATGTGCACATATGTGGGCATTTAGGACAGGAGTGCAGGGTCTACAGGGTCTCACTATGCAGGTCAGACTCGCCGTGATTCTCCTGTTTTCAGCCTCCCACCTGTGATTACAGGTGAGCACCACCATGCCCAGTCTCCATAACCACCTCAGTGTGCCCTGGGATGGGGCTGGCATGTCACTCTGGGGATTGAACTTTGGCTGCTGCGCTCTGACAAAGCAGGCATTTAAGTCTGCTGAGCTGTCAGGCCGGCACAAAGCTGAGCTATCAGGCTGGTCCAAAGCTTCTCTTCTTTTTCTAGTTTCCTGTGAAAGACAGCCAGTGTTTACAGTTTTTTCTTTTCTTTTTTTTTTCTTTTCTTTTTTGGACTGGGAATTGAACTCAGGACCTTGTGCTTGCCAGACAGGAGTTGTGTCACTGAGCTATATCACTATCCCTCAGAAACATATATTTAAAGATAAGTCTTTTGCATAAACCTATTGAATATAGTGTCTATCTTGACACATTTAAGAGGTAGGAGTTTCCTTTATATCCTTATAAGTTCACCATTGTTATGCTTGATGATATGTATGATATGTAGAAACATGACTGATCATCTAGCATGTTGCATGAAACTCTAAGTGTAGAAAAATTGCTTTCTTTTCATGTCATATTGTAAAAGTAAAATAAAATATACTTAAAATAATGATTATCAACAATTTCTCACTACAAATAGGAAGTAAAATTTTTCCAGTCTGTATTGGAAAATCTAGAAGAATCAAATACTACTTTGGAGATAAGTTTTAACTAATAGTCAGAAAATATGTGGATATATTCTTTGCTTGAAACTTGACTACATAAAGCATCAGAGGAAGGTTGCCACACCAACTGGCTTTCAGTGGATAAAATTAGTGCCAGGAAGTCCAATCTTAGGCAGAAGATAGTCTCGTTCTATCAAGAGGTTCATACTTTTCTGCTGAGCTAGCATTGTTATATAAATTGAGTATTCCCCAGGATAAAACATGTAAAAATTCAACCTTTCCTATGAAGGAAGCCATGAAGAATCCACTAATGTAAAGATCTGCAGAAGGTGCTGCTCCTGGTCCTGGGTAGAGCTCTTGAGGAGAGAGAAGATGACCCGCGGGCTGAACCACAATCAGGAGCAAAGCGGGCTTTGGATCAAGAAAAACAGTCCTGTAAGCAGCGCAGTTCCTTTCCAGAGGAGATGGACAAGCAGATGTGGGGCTTCCAGTAGCTGAGTGTATTGTGTATCATACCTCGAGCAAGAGCTGAGCCTTCTTCTGGGTATGGTTCACATTCTCCCCAGCATGGTATACCCTTTCCCCCAGGTGAAGCAGTATGTCACAGATCCCTTTTAAAAAGTGATATCATTTATCAAACTGAGAACTTGTACATCTCCATGGCTGTGTGATAACTGCCTATCTTATCCATTCATCGATAGAGTTAATGGAAGAATAATGGAAAACACCATTGTCTATTTCTAACAAGTACCTACTGAAAAGATTAATATCTAACACTCTTATTCTTTCACATATTACGGAAGTTTCTGCATGTAATTGGAAAACTAGCTGGAAAAGAGGGAAAATAGGACTAAATACAGACAACCTAAAGGACTATGTTCAAATGTCATAGAATAAAATGAGCAAATTAAAGTGGCAAATACCAAAATCGTAAGGGAAATTGACTGTGAATCAAGCTTCCATCTGTGAAAAGAGGTCCAGGAAGGCTGTGAAATACACGTTGATATCTTTCACTTTAGCATAGGTAATTAAATTAGTGGCAAATTGAAAAATAGGAGTGCAAATACTAGACATGGTGACCACAAGGAAAGCAACATCATTATAAGAAGGGGACATTATATTCAATCAAATCATATATTTCCTTGGGAAGAAGATGCATATGTGGTCCTTAGTAAAGGGCAAACTAAAAATGTAATTACTTTTACTTCCAGAGGCCTCTGACAACAGTCTGCATCAAAAGCCCCTGGAAAAAATTGTACCACTATGGAACCTGGGAAAATTGTTTTGTCACAAATAGAAACTGCCTTAGAGATAGGTAATAGGGACAAATGTACATGTTTTTGTTGGAAAAGGTGAACAATGAGGTTCCCAGGGATCAGAGCAGACATAGCTTTTGTTCAGCATTTTGACAAATGATTTGTGAAGAGAACAAAGTCTTTTTCACATCTTAAGGTTATATAAGGCTTTCAGGTAAGGAATGGGAAATGTCGAATCCTCACTCTAGGCTGCTATAAGATCATATGCTACGTATGGAGAAAATGTTAAATACAAGGTGCTTTTTACTTGTTTTTATAAAAGAGACTACATACTATGGTTAAAAACACAAAGGAATATAAAATAAGGTTGAAAACAATAAAATAAGCAATTGAAAACACCCTCTGGCGCTCTCATCTCAGACCACCCTCATGGGCCTCTGTGGCTTGGCCTCGAAGGCCCGTGTGTTGCTGTGCTGTTCTCTAGTGTGATTCTCCGAGAATTGATTCAACCTTTAAGAGGAAAGCCTGTTGGGGATTGGCTAGGGCCCTGGGACCCTGGTTCCAAAAGGGATTAATGTAGTTCTTGGGGGTCCCTGGCTGTTCTCAATACAAGCATGTTGTTATAAAATGTGAGCAAGCATGACTCCTGTCTCTCCTGGCTTTCCAAGTCACCACATGAGCTCTCCTGCATATATTCTCACTGTGGTGCTGTCCACCATGCCGTGACACAGCCAGGGTGATCCTCACTGGAGACCAAACAATGGGGCCACTCAGTGTTGGATGTTCAGTCTCCAAAGCAAGGCAAAAATAGTCTTCTCTCACAGAGTACCCAGCCTTAGATATTTTTGTCACTGTAACGGATAATGGATTACTAGATACAATTGCTAGACTCATCTACCTGAAAAATTGGCTGCAGTGTATATAACTACAGATTGTATATTTTTGTGTGTACTGTTTACATACAGTGTTTCCATACAGGTTATTTAACATCATTGCATATTTTCACTTACTAATAGATATTAGAAATATGTTTTTTTTTTGTTTTGGGCATAGAATCCACTGCAATGTTTAATGTCTGCATGTCTATTTTTACAGGGATCCTCCAGGTCTTGTTTGCACTGATTCCCAATTTTAGAGTTTTAGATTATTTTTTATTTTCTTACTGTGTTCATGATCTTATTGTGTTTTTTTTAATTTGATGGTAGTTATAATGTTTCAAGGACATTTGTGACTGTATTTTTCTTCACATATATTATTTGTGATAAGTTTCTGGAGATAGAATTATTACAGATCAAAGATTAGAAATAATCATAGTTTGCTTTATAAAAATATTATAACAATATATATTCTTACCAGTTTTACCATACCATAGCCCAAAGTAGATACTGTAAAAATTGTGTAGCTTTTTCAGTGTGCTCTTTATTTAAAAATGTACCATTTTCCAATAATATTTTATATTCTATTGTATTTTACTTTATTTTGAGACTGGGGTTTCACTGTATAGTTCAGATTGGCATTGTACTCACTATGTAGCTCAAACTGGTTTTGAACTTTCTGAAATCTTCCTGCCTCAGCTTCCTAAATGCCGGGATTATAGGCCTGCTTCACCATGCCTGGCAACATTTTTATTTTAGAAATGAAAGTCATGCATAGATGTACCTCAGATGGTGACTTCTCAGTACCAGGAGGAGAGGTTCCAGATCACAGACTGGAAGAGTGGGGTGCACTGAGGAAAGAAAAGCTGTTAGAGTGGATTCTGTCCTTCAAAGAGGTTTGAGCAAAGCAGAAGAAGGAAGTATAGCACAGGAAGTGTTCTCAAGGTTCAAGTCAGGGAAAATACTTTATTTGAGCTACCTAGAGCTATGGACATTCTCTCTTCAGAGACAGTGGACTTCGTGCCTCTGGACTGAGTCGAGTTCTGTCCAGAGGTACTGCTAAGAACCAAGCGCACAGGAAAAAGTCTCTGAAATCTTGGAACTTAGGCTTGTGTGGACTGAAAACTCAGATTCAACAGTAATAGCTGATCAGGTCTTTTCAGCAATTTATGCACTTTGTGGACCTGTAGCTACACTTGGGTGGCTGATGTCAGGGAAATCTCTGAAACCAATGGAAGGAGGAGGTCTCTAAAATTTTTTTTTACTTAAAGTTTTTATTGGGCTGGGGAGGTAACTCAGTAGAATAAGTGCCTGCCTGGCAAGCACAGGGTCCTGAGTTCAGTCCTCAGAATGGAAAATAATTAATAATAATAATAACAATAATAACAATAATATTTTTATCATGAACACATTGAGAAATGATTGTGCTTAATATTTAAATTGAGACAAAATTACATATTTTTTCAAAATAACATATTTAATCAAATCCCTCTGTAATTTAACTCTGGGATCTTAATTGGGCTGAAGAAAAGAGAACAGAGAAAGAAAAAAACTTGTTCAAGAACGAGGTAGGTTATAAGGAAAAGTAGTTTTAACTAATGAGTGCTGCTTTCCCATCTTCCTACATACATTTCACATGCGGGTCCCATCCCCCTATCTACACACCCATTCTCCTATGTAGTCCAGTACCTTCCACATACTCAATTTTATTCACAACTGCCTAGTCTAGAAGAGCCCCTCACATGTACCAAGTTAATTTCTCATCTAGGATTTATGTGAATTAGTTAAGATGCTTGCGTACCAAACAAAATAAACAAGGAAATATGTCATATATAGAAGTTGAACTTGCTTTTTGGTTCCTGGCTGTATTTTTAGGGTTTTGCCAAAGCCCCTGGGTGGTATCTCATAGTAATTTAGTTTAGAAGGTATCTTTCAAGGGTGTATCAAAATACTTTCACCAATTTATGTTGAGAGGCATGGTTTCAATATGGGCAATCATTCAAATGCCTGATTAAATTTGTAGGAAGTTTTGTTTGCTGAAGCATTTCACATCCTGGGAAAATAAAACCAAATATGTTGTTTTTCTTTGTTCTCCACTGAACCATGCAAAGTTAAACAGAGCTTTAAAGGGGGGAGGGTAAAAATCAGAATAAATCCCCTCTAAATCAAATTGACCTTTTCCGGGCATTTTTTTCTACATTTTGGCAGAGGCTGAATGTCTATTCTTCTCTTCCAGGGGCACTCTGTGTGGTCCACTTCTGTGTCTGCCGCCATTTCAGCGAAGACAGCATGGCAGGCTACAGTAGTGGACTAAACATTAATTCCCAGGCAATGGAATTGACCTATGTTTTACATAAGGCAAAGAAGCTATTCTTGCTGATACTTGAGGATCCTGACTACTGATTTAAGGCAACCCAGGTGCTGGGAAAGGGGGAAACACGGACCCCTGAACCATTTTCTGTGGGTGGCTTGCTTTGCCTCTTTGGTCCCCACCCCATGAGGTCAGCAGCATCTTCTCTCTTGGGCTGCTTGTGGGGCAGCAGGGAAAAGGTGGAGGCCTGGCACAAGTCATATGAGAAGCCTAGAATTCAGGCTGAACTTTTGTGTTTTTTGTGTGTGTTTTGAAAAATATCTCACTTTTAAATGATAAAATTTGGTAAGTGAAGCTAAGGTTTAGAGATTTTCAGTTTTACAAATGGGTTTCGGACTTCTTTATTTTTTCCTGTCACAATTTAATATATATTTTTAGTTTCTTCTGATTAGTCCTTTTTTATTTTCAAAGAGAATAAAAATGTAGTTGAAGAAAGAAGTAGAAATGATACAGAATTTCACAAAATAAAATGATAGGAATTCAACAATGGTTGTTCTATTGTATATTGTTGTCTTCAAACTAGTTGTTCAGTTCACCAGATGGAAGCATGGAAAATTGGCCAAAAAGATTAAGAAAGAAATTAAAGCATTAACTGTTCCTTTCAATAGACCAGCAGAAATCAACAGTACCAAAAGCTATCCTCTTTATATACATATATGCTTTTTTCTACCTCTCTTTACTTCCCTCCCTCCCTCCCTCCCTCCCTCCCTTCCTGCTCCTTCCTTCCTTCTTTCTTTCCTTCCTTCCTTCCTTCCTTCCTTCCTTCCTTCCTTCCTTCCTTCCTTGTTTCCTTCTCTGAATGGTTTCTTTCCCTTTCACAGTATTTATTGTACTTTTCAGGTTTCATTTACTCTGTCAAGTTCTTACAACTACTTACCACCTTTTCTGTTACAGGGAAATAACTTTGCAGTAGACTTAAAGTGAAACCCACTTTCCTTCAGCCTAGAGTTGGAAACAGTTAGGTTGCTTGGAAGACAGGAAGTTGTTCTAATCATGAATAAAATAAACCAGGCACGGAGGCTCCCATTCTGGGACGCTAAAGTAGCAAAGTCCCAAGTTCAGGCCCAGCCAGGTCATCTTAGTATCTTAGTGACACCTTATCTCAAAATAAAAACAAAATGGGCTGGGGGTGTAGCTCAGTACCAAGCCCCTGGGTTCAGTCTCTGGTACTATGAAGCAACCAGGCAGGAGAACAAAGCAGGCACATTCCAAGGCTTTGCCCAGACCTGAGTGGCAGAAATGCCTCCAGTTCATGCAGCTTGGGCAGGAAGCCCTCCCCAGTTTCCTCTCCTTTGCAGACTCAGAGCGCCCTTTCACCTCCAGTGTGTGTCTCCAGTAGCAGGCACATGATGGATCACCATGGATCACACCATGCATCACCATGCTCCCTATAAAAGATGAGTGTGCAAATTCAAAACTCATAGTTTTCTATGGGGTGGCAGAGAGTACCCTCTCGGATTCTGATGGACAGAAGTTTGCTCCCTTCCGGCTTTCCTAGACTTTGGATGTCTTGTCAAACACAGGACAGTTGCCTTTCTTAGTTCCTTATCCGCAAAATGGGTTGTCAAACATTCCACTTGCTATCGTTCCTTGCTGGAAATTACTCACTAGGTGTTTATTATGCTGGAGGTAAGCTAGCATCATCTCCCTGAAGCCACCTGATAATCATATGAGTTAGGTGCAAAACTGACATCTACCTAGGAGGTTAGTTATCTTGGGTCTTGCTGATATGATAGTAAGTGGTGAAGGCTGTAGAGGTAGGCAGCCTTTCCATTAAGGTCCACATAATGCTCTGTGTGTTCCTACTGTGTAATTATTGTCCAGAACTTTCCAACCATTGGAGATATTTGATAGCCACAGGACCAAATTTTTGCATAATGGACACTTAAGCTCAAATATTATCTTCTGTTGGCCACGTTAGGCAAACTCACTAAAACTAAGTTGAATAAGACCAACCATTGCAAGGCATTTCCCTGGAGGGAGAGCATGCATGGAGGACTTGAGTGTCTGCCTTACATGGGTGTTCCTTCAGAAAACACTGTAGTGATAGGGTAAGAGGAGGTTACAAAAGTAGAAAGAGTTCAGAAAGGATAGTGCTGGGGTCTTGCCTGCTCTGGACCAGCTGACAAGCAAACATGCTGGCCTGATAGCTGTGTCTGCCACACTGAGGGAAAAGGCCAGGCTTTTGTGTCTCATTAGTCAGCCACTGGCTGACCTCAGCAAAAGTTGGCATAGCTTCTCCTGAGGTCACTTCTGACTACACAGCTCCTGTCCAACCAGGGAAGTTCTTCCAGGGAGGCTGTAGAGTAAACTTCAGTCCACAGGATGGCCAGCACCTGGGTGAGAAGTGTCTCGCCAGGGTTAGGTGAGGAGGGTAGGTCCTTAGAAGTGCTGAGAAGACCAGCTTTTCTCAAATGCCTACTGAATATATTTCCTGTAGCTCTCAGCCTAAACAAATTCAAAAATCTAATGACAGGTGAAATGACTTTGACACCTATATTCACGGTGAGATGGTTTGGGCTGCGATGCTAGGAGGGTGGGATAGAAGAGAGGGAAACAAAGAAGCAAAAGACAGCCTGGGTGGGACGAGTGAAGGCCTAAGTAAAATGAAATGATAGCAGCAAGGAAGGGCTCTTGAGATGACTCTCTGAGACAACAGAAACTAGTGGACAAGGTGGGGAATGGCTTTAGGACAGTAGGAGACACAAACACAAAAGGGGCTCGCCTAATTGTGGTAGATTTAGAGTTGGTGGGAGTCTTTATGACTGGTGAGAAAAGAGGCTGCAAAGATCAGTGAGAGGTCCCTCAGCAGGCATTTGGGGCCATGCCTAAATGAGGGACTTAATGCTGAGGGTGCAGGTCTGTGGAAGGATTCAAGAATTATCGAGGGTCTCAGGTCTGGGTCTGCACCTCTCTGTGCCTAGATACTTAGAAATATTTTGCTTGTTTTGAAATTAGACACTTACAGTGTTTCCAAGTTGCTATACATTTCCACCTCCCCCTTTCCTGGAAGTACCTGAAATACCAGCAGAATAGTCTGGCAGTAGATAGTAGCCTACTGTGGCTACTGGCAAAAAGGAGCACTGTATTTCCCACACCAACAAAAGGGTGGTTTTGAGTATACTTGGCCTAGGCTTGCTGAGGTTGGTTGTGGGTTTAGGTTTCTATGAACCTGGAGGCACCAAACACTTAATCCCACTGTCTGAGATCACTCTAATTCCCATTCTTTTGAGATCCCTAAGTCATGTGGCAGTTAGACCCTGAACTTGTTAATTTATTTGGCTTTTTCCTAAATCCCATGGTCCACATCAACCAACACTCAGAGACTTCCTAGGGTTGTGACCAACTTATTTGTTTGTGCTTCTGCTAACCATTGTTTGCTCTCCCTTTAGGTCTTTTTCCTTTTCCTGCTAGAGTCAGATCGCTTTTCCATATGGTCTGTGCTGAGGAGGTCCTCTGTGGAGTCTGGAATGCCCCCGAATCCCAGGCAATGCTCCTGTGTGAAGATGCTTTTCTGCGAGGAACACAGAGCATGGCTGGAGTGCAGAGTGCAGGGGCCAATGGGGAACATGGGCAAAAGATTCTTAGCAGTGCTATTTATAATAGCAGAACCTGGAAGCAGTCCAGATGCCCTTTGGAGGAGGGAACGCATAAGGATGATGTAGTCCCACAATAGAACATTGTAGAGCTGTCAGATGCGTGGCAATAGCCCCACTTAGGAATGTGGGTAAAACATAGTCATATCATATGGACAGTAAAAGTCAGCCTTGACTTCAAAAACTCACATAATGTGTGATACCCAGGATCTTTGCACTGAGCAATACCCCTAGTCTTTATTTGTTTGTTTTGTTTTTTATTCTTTTGGGACGTGGTCTTATTAAGTTACTCAGATAATCTCAAATTTTTTTAAAGAATTTATTTTATTTTGTTTTTCTTGTTTCACAACTTTTGTTTGTTTATTTATTTATTTTTATGGCTGGCTCAACCTGCCCTGAGGGCAGGGCTGGCGCAGCATGTGGTGCTGGGGATCAAACCGTGGTCCCTGCAGCCTCCCAAGCTTTCCTAAGCAGGCGCTTTAGACCACTGAACCATCCTGCCAGGCCCCAATAATCTCAAATTTGTAATCCTCCTGCCTTAGTTTCCCAGAGTGCTGGGATTACAGACAAGCACCATTGCTCCAGGAGACATGATAGCATTTCATAATGTTAAAAGCAACAAAAGAAAATAGTTGATAATATGAATATAACTTATAAGTCCTATTAAAAAAGAAATGGAATGAATGGAATAGGACTTGGATGGTGGATAACTTGGGTCAATAACAAGAATGTCTTGAGTTAGAGATGATTCAATTCACCATAAATATTCTAGATGTGCCTCTATTTCTAATGACTACATGATTTTGTTTCCATATTTGACTCAAAAAGTCCACCTGATAATTGGAAGTGGATTTCAGTCAGATGCACTAGCTATTCTTGCAACTCTGCTCCCAATCCTGGGCCTTTAGGAAAGCCAATGGTCTACTAACCACAATGGGTACAAATAGAAAAGTGCACCACAAAATCTTCCGCACTGGCAGATACAACACAGAAAGTGAGAAAATAGTATTTTCTTGACTAAAAAGCAATACTTCTTGGACAGAAGTGGAAAAATTTGCACTTGTTCTACATGGATCACTGCCTCACTATGGCTAGCATATATCCCATATCCATTTCCTAAGCTGATGTCTTTCTGTCCAGGAGATGGAAGTGTGCTTCCTTGGAGTGGAACTTAGGATGTCCACATTCACTTTCCCCCAATTCCACACGCCCTGCCAGCATGCAACAAAACAAAGACTGAGCTCAGTGCTGTTTTCCTTTGCTCTCCACTGATTTACCCCAGTAAATGCAAGGAGAAATTTTTTTTTCTTTTTCCTTTTTTAAAAAATGTATTTAGCATAGAGTCTACATGGTCTAACTACACAAATCGGACTCATGGGATCCTCCTGCTTTCAGCCTCTCCAGGGCTGAGATTACAGGCAAGTGCCACCACACCCAGTCTCAATCACCATCTCAGTGCACCATGGGGGCAGGGCTGGCACCTCATGCCAGGGATCAAACCCCAGTCCCTGCATCTGCCTAAGAAGATGCTTTAGTGCCTGAGCTATCTGGCCAGCCCAAGAGATTCTTTTCTCTTGACAGAACAACAACTCAACCTGAGAAAAGTCGTTGTAAACAACACAACCACTCAGGGAAGGTGTCCTTATCTTCTTAGCCAGTCTCTGAGAACTCAGCAGACCCAGCTATCTGTCCAGATGACCTTATCATTTTAGGGTGCTGCAATCACATGAAAAGAAACCATGCTTTGTGTGAGCTGATATGAAAATGGATCTCATTTACAGAGATAAATATAGAAAAGTGATCAGGTTACTAATCTGCCACTGAACATGGGCCTCAAAGGAAAGTCATAATCCTGCCTGTCATGTCTATCTTCAAAGGCTGTCACAAATGCTAATGAATTATAAAAGCACCTGCTTTCTACCTTTATCAGCATCCTTTATCTACTTTTCTTTGACTTTCCAAAATAATACCTGCTGATTTCATTAAAACTCCATGATGATAATGAACACAATGATTTTTGATGTTTTAAATCACTGACCTTGGTAGCCGTGTGTATTTCAATGCAGCTAGATATTTAGCACAATCAATATTAACCCTTTTGTGTAGGTGGTTATGAAGGCATAATATACCTATGTGCATTTAATTTACCAAAGCAATCACAAAGATATACATAGTTCTTTTAAATAAGATACATAAAGGCTCCTTAATTTCAATAAACAATCCATTGCAAATTATTTTTTAAAAATTCAAATGTTTTCACCCAGAACTTCGGATCTTTCTGCTCTTTTTATAAGCATGTTTCTCATATTAATGGAAAAACTGAAAACTTTTCACTTTTTTTTTTTTCAAAAACACATTTTTCCTACCTTATCTCAGAAGTAACTTCCTAATTTCTAGTTGGGATGATGTAAATTTCCTATCTAGTTTGGTACTCTGGAATCGATTATTGATTGGTTATTTCCTGTTCTTAAGTGTTTCATTTTCCTGAGGTGGGTAGGCAAGGCTAGGTGGTGGGAGAAAGTGATTGAAGGGATTAATAATCAGGAGTTTGGATTGTCTATCCACCAGTAGCTCATAAAGTTTAATTTGTAGATTAAGTTAAAGTTTCTATGTGTTTTAACATGGGTGGTGAACTCCTTGTTCCAATTCTGAATGTTTTAATCACAACAGTGGGCATGAGGTGATTAGATGGTTCTTTCTGGTTTGATTATTTCTCAGTTTCACACTAAATTCTGAGACTAGTCTGGATGGATTGGCATCCATTCACACTCAAATTATACACAGAGTAAATCTTCTATAATGCACATGATTGAACCTATATCGCCCCCTCTGACTAATGTCCCAGCATAAAGTAGGCCATAGTCACAAGACCAAGACACAGTTAATGGATGGATTGACAGGGAGAGCTCCAATAGAAGAAGTTGGTTTTGCAATCTTCTAGGAGCCTGTGCAAACTCCAAAAGTTTTTAATCCATATAGACCACAAACCTATCCCTGTGGAAGTCTTTAAGAGTATATAGGAAAAGTGATATGAGTCCCAGGTATCAAGAAAAAATAAAGGGTACAGATACATCACACAAAGAGGTTTTTGGGGAAGAAACAGACATGTACAACTAAAGCTGATTCCACCAGTAGAGTATGAAAAACAATTCTTTTATTAACAGGTGGATGTTAGTTTTTCATGGCCCACAATATACAAATTGGGATAGTTTATGAAAGGTCCCATCAGAGTTATGAGAACCTCTGGGTACTTTTATGTATGGGGGTGTATAAATCCTTTTTTCTGTGCATGAGATACTTACACATATACTCATCAAGAAGATAAAACTTTTCTTTAGAGAAAAGAGGATTTAGAACCTTCATCTCCAAATCAAAATCTATGATCTTTAAAATCTCATGCTAAAACAGGACCAGCTGTTTGAAAGATTTCAAAGGCAAAGAACAGATTGATAAAGCGCGGATGAGGATCCTGGCCTTGCTCTTCCCAAGCCTCCAGGATAAAGAGGACAGTTTCACAGGAAAAGATGTCAGTGATATCTTCAGATGTGCTATTTGATTTCTGCTGACCTATTGAAGGGAGCAGTTAATGCTTAAATGCTTCTTCATTTAATCGTTTCTTTTTCTCTTCTCTTTTTTAGTTTTCTATAGTTTAAACCAAATTTACCAATTTATATCTGGTAACCTAAACAATGAATTTGAAGATAACATCATGCAATACAACAATCACTGTGAAATTCCTATTACATTGTTTAGTGAAATTTTGTATCCATTCTAATCTTTTTTTTTTTTTTTTTAACCATTTTGTAGTCTTTTAAAAAAAGGTGTGCTCTTTTAAGACTTGTTTTATTCTTAATTATGGCAATATTAAATGGAAGGTGTATACTTTGTTTGTGTAAAAGGTTCTATTTGTTGTTGTTTCCTCCAGAGCATCACAAAAAGCTGAAAATGCACTTTACTGACTGTTCTAAAATTTCTTGATTATGCTTTCTTATCACTAGAGAAAAACTTCATTTTTGAATGTTCAGCACTGTCCTTATTAATGTCCTAGCAACTGGTGCCCAGCTCATGTGATTCTGAGGAACCCCTCCCCCCATCATAATATTGCACTTACAGGACTGGTTGGGACCATTTAAAAAATTCTCTTTCTCTTGTTGGTTGATTCAAAGGTTGCAAGGGACTCAAACCAACCTGATCAATGTTGTATCTCAATTTTCTTGTTTTGGAACTTGGGAGAAAATTATTGCTTTTTGGTTAACAGTGATTGAAGGATATTGCCTTTATTGGGCTCCAAGTGGATCAGTGTGACAAAGACCTTAATCTTGCTGAACAAGTCAGAATTTCAAAAATCTATCATGTAAAAATTTGAGGTCCATGGTAACTATTCTCAACAAAGTCATTGAGGGCTGAAGGGAACACTATCTTGTTGTTTTCCAGTACTTATTACAGAGCTTTTACCTCTTGAACCAAAATGTGTGCTTCAGCTTACAACCTGTTTCAGCCAGGACCGAGGAAGAGAACAAAAGGCACACATCCCACCCCTTTAGAGGCATGAGTATCCACTGCTCTTAATATCAATCTCAGGCAAAGTCGCTGGACACGAGCAAAATGGTTTATTTAGTTCACACTTAATGGAGGTTTGAGTCCTTACTCCTACTCATAATGTAGTGTCATCACGTTGCATACATTGGCTCTACGTTACATGAACCCACTTAAGGGCAAGAGGAGTTTCAGAAAGCATCCATTACTCGGATAATCTAAATCCTAGTTAAAAACTACTGTTGCTGAAATAAAAATAAAATGGAAATTTAAGGAAATATATTTTTGCCAAAGATAAACATCAATGTTTTTTAGGAGCTCCCTTTTCTACTGTATGAAATCTTTCTGTAATTGACATGTGAGTTGGAGTATTTTAATGCATTTAAACCCTTGAATGTAGTTAATGTTATTTTCTGATAATCTGTGCAAGTAGGCAAGTTTCTTGTGTGTGTGTGTGTGTGTGTGTGCGTGTGTGTGTAGTGTTTTACTAAACAAATTAAGTCACAGTCTTGTTGCTTGTCGTTCAGCACATCCTGAATAGTGTAATGACAGAAATGGGGGGTGTCAATTCTTGGTCATCAAGGATGTATATGAAGAAAGGGACTCTACCACTTCTTCTATAAAGTAAGCTATGTGTAAAGGTGAAATTTCTGAAGACAATGATCACTACCTATTGAAAATGCTGTGGCATAGTTGACTGAAGACAGATTTAAAAGGAGCGCAAAATTTAAGCTGTCAGAAATAGTTTTGATGAGGATTGATGCTAAGGATGAAAAGAAAGAAAAAACTACGACTTCCTCAAGCCTAAAGGATTTGTAGGTGCTGAAGGGATGAAGTATTAACTATCTCATGTAATTCTCATGTCAGCATTACTCCCATTTCACAGATAATCAGGAAGTTTTGTAACTCCTCAGATGATGAGCAATTTGCAGACAAGTCAGGATTGCATCCTGATCTGACTACCAAGGCAGCCTATGTTGTCTTTGTATCCTTCCTACCATGGGTGATGCTATGGTTTATGTCTAGTTGTCCCCCCAAAGCCTCATGGAGTCACTGGGCGGGGACTTCTAGAGTTTGAGACTTGATCCATGATCCCTGGGATTATGGGTTTTAGTACTGATGGGATTATGGGTGGAAGTACTTCTGGGATTATGGGTGTAGCCTAGGGCGGGAGCTAAGGCAGAGAGCCTGAATGTAATATAAAGAGAG